>MU225537.1:3696431-3721361 GCA_018584345.1 Thuja plicata
CAAGAACCCGCAAATTGTGGATCTGAGTTTTACACGATGATTAAAGCAATGTAATTCTATTTATAGAGTTTTATTTTGTTTTAAATCATATTAGATGGTCATGCAAGCTTTATGTAAATGCTTTAAATCATCCTAATGGATCTAAAAGCATATCTAACTATAGATCAAGATCAAGTTGTATATCTTGAATCTAGAGTTAACTTGCGAATGCATGAATCAAGAATTGAACCTAAGCTAGCATAAATAGATGTTCATACTCAATTGTGAGTACATGAATTCTTTACAATTGATAGCTACGAAGAACATCTAAGGAGAAGAAGGTAGAATTCATGCAAAGATCAGAAATAGAATACATCAGTTATCAAGAACACATAGAGGCTACCGACGAGTAGATAAAGGTAATACTCAATCATGAAAGGATGATTAATATTACTTTTGGAGCTTTAGAGGATATGTTATCAGCAATTGAAGATTGCATTTTATCATCAGATCAAAGACCTATGTTGTTGCATTCTAACAAGTGCATCACATCTAAAATCCTTTTGTAGAAGGTGGATTTAACTGTCCTTTGTAAATCTCTTAACAGAGTGCACACTTAACAGTGTTGTTGAAAGCTTCAAACAAAGTAGATCTTAACAGGTCTCTACTGTAATACTCCTAATAGGGTAGGTCATCAGAAGTGACCAAAATTGTAAGCCTTAACCGGCTCTTCTTATCTACAGATATCGAAGTTTGTGGGTAACAATCCCCACCGTAGTTTTTACTTCCTTAACAGGAGCTTTCTGCGATATCATATCTTGTGTCATGTGTTATCTAATTTCATGAATGTTTCTATTATTGTTACATATCTAAAGAATGTATGATATGATTTCATATGCATAAAGAAAGATGAATACATAGATAAGGTATATTACAAACTGATGACTAAGGGTTAATGGACTAACCAAGAAAAGATTTAGAGGTACTGATTCACCCCTCCCATCTCAGTACAAATCATCTCAATATAATTCCAACACAAATGAGGAAAAACACATACAAAAAGTGTGAAACTTACCAGAGGTGGGGCATCAGCTGGCGGATGATAAGTCCTGACTCAATTATGGATATGCACTTCATCCTTGTAGCCTGCCATCACACTCTAAACACTCTGAAACTACTCCTTCCACTCCTAGATCTTCGAAAGATCAATGTGCACAATGAATTGAAAATGACCCTTCAAACCCCTTTAAAACCCCCTAACCCACCTCAATAGATGTGCACACCTTGCATCTCTATTTGTCACAATGTCTTTAACCTTCCAAGGTCCATAAATTTCACATATGACCTCAATTTTCCAATTTGTAAATTGTGTTTTGGTCTTGGTCACGATGTCAATGAAATGAGCCCTTCGTTCCATTTTTCGCTCATTTCCTCGAGGGGCACCATAATTACTAATTATTGACACTATTTCTCAAGGCATATCGAGACATATTTTTATCAATTATTCTTTGAAATAATGCTAGAAAATGCATTATATCAAAGAGGGAAAAATGTAGACACTTAAAAATGACCAATTGCTCTAACACAATAAGTTTACTAACTTTCATCTTAAATTGATAAATAATCTTTATTATTTAATAAATTTGTGTCATTCTATTCTAATCTAACTTCAAAATTATCATTTCTCTATAATTTCCTAATTAAGTGATTTTAATTAATTACCAAATTATTTAATCAATTATCACCTATAAATTAATTAAATAATTAACATTACTTAATTATTCCCAATGTCATTATATTTAATTAAATAATTATATTATTTAATTAAATGCTTCCTCCTATTATTAATACATTTATGTAATAATTAAATTAATTTCCCTCTCATAATTAAATACATTATTTATTTAATTAAATTATTATTCCTCTTATAAATAAATAAAGATGAAATATTTATTTATATTCCTCACATGTGCAAAAAAATAAACTCTTTTATTTATTTAATCATATTTATCTTCCCAATTATGAGTTTCAGTTAACTCCACAATTCTCTTTCCTAACTTGTCAATCAAATCATTTATCTATTTAATCTATCTAGTCCTCTATTCCACCCCATCAGTGAAAGTCTTCAATCAAATCATTCATCTCTTCAACCTATCCTCTTAAAAGATCCATTTATTCTATCCACATGCAATCAATAGAGTTCAAGTCCCACTCACTTCGAGTTTAACTCTTAAACCAAAACCAACCAATCCACCAATCATGGAATCTTGATTAGAACCCTGAAAATCTTATAAATAGGGAGCTAATTCACTAAATTTGTTAACCATAATCGCTTTGAATTCTTATGCTGGCACATTAAGAACTCATTTCTGAGAGCCCACATTGCATAGAGAAGGAGAACACTGAAGGAGGACTTTCGGTTTTCATTTTCATGTGTTTGATTTATTTCATTATGATATAATGATTATGCATGTTGTTTATTTTCTTCCTCTTTCAATATTGGGAATACTAAATGCCTAAAAAATCTCTTTGTGGTATAGATTTTGATGTTATCACAGGTTTCTACAAATATTTATTACACCAACATCATCCAAAATATTGTAAAGGTGTTGAAGATGAGGAAATTGAGAAATAATTTGTGGGTGACAATGTAATGCCCTACTAAGGAACCCCAGAGGAAACTACTAAAAACTAAAAGAACATAGCAATATTTTTTTTAGATAATGAAGTAAATAATTTTATCTCCACATTATAATTGAAAGAATAAATATATATTATTTCATCATGTGTACATCTATTAAAAGACACAAATGAAAGATAAATTATATTAAGAAATCATGTCCTCTATGGGTTCCCTAGTGTTGCTACTTTGCAATGCATCTAAAACATAACTAGAATACTAAAAGAATCATGAAATGATTCTCAAATTATCATTATCATCATTTTCACTTGCAACCAAGTCCATTTTAATCACCAAATTCAGATGATCCTTGGATAACCTTTCATATTGGAATGAGATATCATACAATCAAATAATGATAATTGGTACCAACACTGATCCATCTAACACTAATCTATCATTTTAAAGAATATTCATCACATTATTTACAATTTACATCAACCTGTCTATGGAGTTATCAAATAACAACATTGATTCTAATTATAATTATTAAACTACTCATTTACACGTAACATGATATAATTTAGAATAGATATTTTCTTGCAACTTGAATAAAAGTACTAAAATGAAGAAGAAAAGATCTATCTAATCACACGCAAACAAGACTATCGGTCCCTAATGAAGAAGGGAAACAACCAAACAACTATGTGGAACCCTCATACTCACCCATCCATTCTTATGAGATAGAAACAAGGCCCCACACACATAAGAAAGCTAGGAAATGAACAAGGCCATTACCCACCATCCAAGGAAACAAAAAAACTAATAAGGTCAAGGAAGGAAATAGAAGGACCACCATAGGCTAACAAAAAATCCAATGGAGGGGATTATAGAATGCAAGTAAGAAGAGTGTCATCAGATAGCCCTCCATCCTGAGCTACCTTGGATACCTCTCTAGACCTTGGACCTCAAGTGAGAACTTATGTGGAACCAAATAATCCTTTCGTGAAGATAGGGAAGTTTAATCATGCCAGCTCAATACGTCTGTGGATGGGAAAGCATCATCCCATTCAAATATTTAGTTTATACAAGAAATCAATACATGAGAGACATAATAATTATCTTATTAATGGGCATAACCCAATGCATTAATTAAGTTACCACTTGGTTAAGAAACTCATTAATGGGTTATTCTGGTAGCCACCTAGGGCCTTGACACCCATTGAGTTCCACTCTTCCCTTAATGAAAATAGACATCCCTACCAATTTGACTTCAAATAAGAAAAAATAGTTCACTATAACTCATATGAATAGTTACTACATCAATCATCATCATGAATCCATAACATCAAATAGGACTTTCACAAAGCCTAATTACATGGAAGTCCAAATCTCAAAATAGGAAGCATAACTGAATTCTTTGCAAAAAACATACATAAATAAAATGGGTCATGAAATAATCATAAATATGATCTTACAGACATATGATACTGGTAAAATAGAGCATAGATTAATTCTTAAGCTTCTGTTATGCGTTATATTACGTTAAGAGCCAAAACCCTAATTTGTAGACCGAAACAACACAATTGCCAGACAAAACAATGCAAATTATTTCCAAATGATACAATTGTTAAACATTGAACAAAATTTATAGGTATTAAATTCATTTTATGATCATTTAATGCAATTGGATGACAAATTGAGGAAAAAAAGAAAAATAATGTATTTGTAGAAAAAATACTTCAAACTACAAATTAGGCTACAATTTGGCCCAAGAAGTGGAATCTGGTAGAGACCCATTTGAGAAATCATTGTTTCCCTTTCATAAATTTAGTAAAATTTATCCCTAATCATAGACATAGAAACAAAATAATGATTTCCTAAAATAAACCCTTAAAAAATAGGAAAGAAAGAGGGGTTTAATGAAAAAATCCAATCCGTTTATTTTAGAATCCAAATGCCATTGATAATGAAAATAAAAGATGGTATTTACACATAAATTTATTATTTAAAATAAATAGAAAATAAACAAATATGAATGCTTCAAACCCTACCTTAGGTCCTACAAAGAAACAATGAAGAAAGGAAGAAGATGATAGAGATAAGATGCAACCCAAGAACTCCAACACACATACATAAATCCAAGAAAAAAAATCAAGAAATATGAAGCCAAATGTAATCCAATCCAATACCAAACCTCTCTCTCCAATCAACCCAAGAGAATCCCCAATAAAATTTCCATAAAGAACAATCAAAATCTCCCCAAATGTAATCCAGTCTCTGTTTGCATGATTGGCAAGTGAAGATGAGTTGTTTCTGGCATTGATGTCAACTAGGTCAAGCACATAACTTGGTTAAGTGCATTATCATAGAGGGAGTTAGGTGCTAATGGAAATATTAAGCACATTCATGATAATTTTATAATGTGTTGGTCAGATTATATTAGATATTGGAGACAACTAAGATGATGTGGACATGATGGTTCAAGTGCTTCAAGTCAAATCTTTATACTTGTACAAGTACATATATGTGTATACATGGGAGTAATAATGACAATGTATTTCAGAATGTGATGTTGTTAGTTGTTTAAGGTACAATGTGATATGAGTTTATGTTAATATAGGTCTGATTACTAAGAGGGCATGAATCAGTAATCCACAAATTCACCTAATTGAACTTATTTAAACTGTATGCACCAAAACATTCAATATCAACTAACATAAGTAAAAATTTGAATGCATACATCCAAAGGTAATTAAACACACAATATAAAAACCACATTTATCATGTGGAAACCCAAATAGGAAAAACCACGGTGTGAGATGATACCCACAAAATATGTACACATCCTTTTAGGAGCTTACCCTATTAAAGGTTTGCAAAACACTGTTAGGTGTTACCTAGTTAACGGATTTTCCTTTAGATCTATTAGGATATTTTACCTATTAGGAGCATACATGTTAGATGATTTCAATTATAATGCCACCTTGTTAGAGTATTTACAATAAATATTTGTTAGGATCCACCCTGTTAAGGGATTTCACTGTTATAATGATTAGAAAGCAATAGATAGAATGATCTATAAAAACTACACTACATCTCCATAATCAAATAATTTTAAGCTATGAAATTAATATTCATATCCTCTACTCTTCCATAGCTTGATCACACTTCATTCCTTTACTTTCTCTGGCCCCAAATTCTTTTGAAATTCGCAATCAGCTCTCTCTTCTTCATCAACTTTTTTTTTATATAGATTTACTTTCATTGGTCCTTAAAATAAACCCTATATCTAAGATATGAATGATCTAGATCATCTTAGGTAAGATATAGTGTATCTAACTATTCATAAAAAAATTTCCTCTGACCGTGTCAGCTTACACATAGATTTTACCTTGGTAGTTGAGCCATTTTCAATTACTCATTTGACCAAAAGAAAATTCTTGAAGAATACACCTCAAACACTTTCCTCAATCAATGTGATGTCAAGTAATTCACAAAATCATAGAAATATATTAATAATTTACAAAAATCATCACTGATCCTATTGCCACATCTAATTCCTTCACCGATCTACAAATATTCATAGCATGTTCAAGAACTTTGTCTTGTTTACCTGTTTACTCTGTTAACACCACTTCCAGTCAATTAAAATAGTTGCACTAGTTAACAATATGAGTCACACTCACAAACACAATATCTTGACATTGTTGAAAATAATACCCTATGACTGCTCCATCAAATACTTTACCGAGTTGAGATAACATTCAAATCACTTACAGTTTGTCACTGACTATTTTAACAGTTACCCAGTTTGAGTTCATTCAAACCTAACCAACTCAATTATTCATATCAGGAGTCATGAAGGAAAATTTAAAATCACAACAGATGACATATACTTCCATTATAATAGAAACTTCAGAAACATATTGCAACTCATGATTCACTTACACAGTGTCTAGTAACATACTGAAAACACTAAATTTAATTAGTTCACATCAATGACAACCAAATAACTGATTCACCTATCATCAAATCTATACCAATATTCATCAATGCAACACTTAGCATCACTTCATCAATTATGATAACAATCTATGACTTTGGAATTGATGGCAACACTCTTACCCTCACAACACATGAGTGGTGTCCTTGGAAGAACTCTTATCTTCTCTTAACTTCTGAATTCTGATTGATATCACATTGTGTATTTCATGAGCACACTTTGTCTCTCTGATGGCAATCATCATACTAACTTCTACAAAATGTTTCCACTTCTGTCTGTACCTCTGATTTCTACTTCTATTCACTCTGCCATACTAATTCATCATCATCAAATACTCCCCCTTTCATCTTGTCTTTTATGTTTTTCTCTTTGTTTTCATACATAATCTCCTCTTTTATCAATGAAATACATATTTTCCCCTGTAGGAAATACATATTCTCCCCCTTTGACATTAATGCCAAAGTTGTCAAATCATTCATTCTTCTCTATGTACACTTTACTAATTCTTGCTTGATCTCTCCTCATCACTTCATTACAACATCATACTTAAGACTTATCCCTCATGGAGTTATCAACCACTACATCAATTCATACATATGATTTTCCAATAAATAAATATGAACTGATGCAATCAACATCATCCTCTAATTAACCTCAAATAGGGGAATAAATCCTAATCTACCTCTAAGATACTCAAAGGTATCTTTTGGTAACGGCTTGGTGAATATATCAAAAAATTGTTCTTTAGTAGACACATAGTCAAGCCTTACCTCCTTATCTTGTACCTTCTCTCTTAGAAAATAATATTTTATTGCAATGTGCTTGGTCTTCGAGTGTATCACTAGATTCTTAGAAATGTTTATTGCACTAGTGTTATCATAATAGATAACAATTAGTTTTGTTACCTTCTCATGAATTCCCTCAAGAATATATTTTATCCATACTTCTTGTTGATAATTAAGAGAATCAACAACATATTATGCCTCTGTAGTAGATTGAGAAATACATTTATGCTTTTTACTAGTTCATGAGACTAATATTTCACCAAGAAAGAATGCTCCACCACTTTTTCTCTTCCTATCATAAACATTTATTGCCCAATCTGCATCTTTAAACACATTCAAAGAAAAATTTCCATCTTTACCATACCATAAGCCATAATATTCAGTTCCTTTAAGATATCTGAAGATCCTCTTTACTGCAACCAAATGTGAGTCATTTGGTTTTGACGAAAACCTTACAACAATACCAACACCATGTGCAATATCCGGTCTATTATGCACACCATACTACAATTTATTAATCATGTATCTATATAGAGTTTCATTTACCTCTTTTGATTCATCCTCCTTAGATAATTTGCACCCTATGACCATAGGTTTTCCCCCTAGTTTTGAGTCTTCTATGCCAAAAATTTTCACAATCTCCTTCACATACTTGGATTGACTTATGTATATCCCTTTATTTTTATTTTGTACTTCAAGTCCAATAAAGAGTTTGATTTCTCCTATCATGGAATTTTAAAATTTATTCCTCATTTCTCTTTCAAATGACATGCTCAATGCTTCATTTCCACTAAATATTAATATATCATCAACAAAAATTCCAGCAATCATTGTTCTGTCTTCACTTTCAGATTTTAGATATACATTTCTATTGTCACTAGTTCTTGTGAAACCAATCTAAATAAGATATGCATGCAACATTTCATACCATGCTCTTGGAGATTTCTTCAATCCATACAATGCTTTATGAAATTTACATACCATGTCTTTACCTTTATTAGTTTCAAATCCTTCAGGTTATTCAATGTATGCTTCTTCTAACACACCATTTAGAAAAGCTTATTTTACATCCATTTGATAGACTTTAAAATTTTTATAAGAATCACATGCCAAAATTATCCATGTACCTTCACATCTAGAAATAGGTGCAAAATTCTCACCATATTCTAGTCCTTCTTGTGCATACCCTTTGTAAATTAGCCTTTCCTTGTTTTTGATCACTTCTCCTTTCTCATCCAACTTATTCCTGAAAATCCATTTAGTACCTATAAAATTCTTGTTAGTAAGTTTGGGTTCTAAATTCCAAGTGTTATTCTTCTCTATTTGATCTAATTATTCTTTCATATCCATAACCCAATCATCATTTTCCAAAGCATTTTAAATAGTTTTAGGTTCTAATTCAGACAGCAGACAAGTGCTTTCTCTTATCTTGCTCCTTGTCATCACTCCAACATTTTTATTTCCAATAATGTGATCCTATGTATGATTAAGTTTCACATAACTTGGGAGTACCAATTCTGTAATGTGATTACTGTCATCATCATTCATTGCTTGTGCATCATCTTCCGGTTCCCTCTTTCTATTTTCCTAATTTTTTTGAGAAAATTCATCAATTCTAACATTGGCACTTTCAATCATCTTGTTAGTACGCTTGTTCATCCTTCTTTATGTAACATTTGCTTCCAAATTTTTTAAAGTAATTTACACTAGGAGTATGACTATACAATAGCTCATAAGGTGTTTTGTTTGTACCTTTCTTAATTTGTACCCGGTTCAAAGTATAAATAAAAAATTCTCTCCAAATGTTTTGAGCCACTCCCTTTTGTATAAAAAGTGTTCTTGCACAATCAATTATGGATCTTCTCCTTCTCTCTACAATTCCATTTTTCTATGGTGTTCTCGGTGCTGAAATTTGTCTCTTGATTCCATGTTCTTCACAAAATGTTGTGAACTCATGTGAAGTAAATTCACCTCTTCTATCAGATCTAAGACACTTGAGTGCTTTACCTATTTATTTTTCAACTCTTTATTTATACACCTTGAACATTTATAATGCATCATATTTATCCTTCAAAAACATTACATACATCATTCTTGAGTAATTATCAACAAAAAAGATAAAGTATTTATCTCCATAGTAGCTATTTTTTCTCATCGGTCCACACAAGTCAGTGTGTACAAGGTCAAGGATGTTATGAGATGAATATAATTTACTAGTAAAGATAGCTCTAGTTAGCTTTCCCAAATGATACTCCTTACACATAACATTTTCAGGCTTAGCTAAAGTATGCAAACCTATAACACATTTATGCTTACTAAGATTTACTAGATTATCAAAATTAACATGAAAAAATATTTGATGCCATAGCCAAAAGTATTCAAATTTAGCAAACAAACAATGTTTATTAGTAGAGTTCAATCGGAATAGGTTACCTCTAGTATGTTTACCAGTAGCAATCAAATATCTAGATGTTCCTAAGATCTTGCAAACACCATTACTAAATTCCAATCTAAATCCTTTGGTATTCAACTGAGAAACACTTACCAAGTTATACTTTAATCTTTCAGCCCAATAAACATCATCACAATTAGTGTTATCATTACTTGTGCTATTGAACTTTTACCTCTTACAACACATGGAGAACCATTACCAAATTTGACTGCGCCTCCATCACATTCTTCCATTGAAATAAATTTAATTTTGTCACTAGTCATGTGACGTGTACACCCACTGTCTATTATCCAGTCACCACTATAATTCGTGCTTGAAATCCATGCTTTCTCCTAACTATCTCCATCTACACCGGTTAAGGGTTCTTCTTTGACTACAAAAAAAAAATCTCTTCCTCGTAATCTCTTCCATCTAATTCTTCATTAGTCACTTTATCTTCTTCTAGGTAACATGCCTTCTTACTCTTGTCATTGAAAATCTTGAATTTCTTGAAATTTTCCTCCCTATCATTATCAGGACATCTAGATGCAATATGACCAATTTTTTTACATGAAAATAATTGTAAGGGAAGTTTATATTTGTACTTTCCTTTTCCTCTAGTTTTACCTATTTGGGTTTCTGGGTTACCAAGTTCTTGTGTTATGAGTTGTTTATTTCATTGTGTGGATGCTATTTGATATTACATTAGATTCATATATGTATGAATGTGGATCAGTTTGTTTTAAGTGTTTAATTTTGAAGATCTGATTCACCCCCCTCTCTTAGTATCTTGCTTTCCCATTATTGTATTTCCAACAATTGGTATCAGAGCTCAGTTCTCTAAAAAGGTCATAATCAGCTTGAGAATACAGATCTTGAGATGGATATCTACAAGATGGGTGAAGTCATTGAGAATCAAAAGATTGATATTCAGCTAGCACTACAACAGCTTGAGACAACAAGACAAGAATTAAAGAAGTCCTTGACTGCAAGGAAAGATTTGGCCAAACAAATGAATGACACTCATTATCAGGAAGAAGACACCACAAATCTATTTTAGAATGGAGATTCTACTGAGAGCGATGTAGCAATAGAAGATCTACTGGAAAAGAATAGTGCACTATGTGGAGAAGTCAGAAACTTGAAAAAGGAACAAGAAGCCCAATCAATAAGAATGTGTGAAGTTGTTGAAAAAAAAAAGAAAGCTGGAGATGAAAAGTCTATGGTAGAAGAAGACAAAAGAATGATGACTATCAGACTTGATGAAAGAACACATGATGTACAAACAATGACAGTCAATCAATTTGACATGGAAAATCAATTACTACTTGTGAATCAGGAGATCAGTAGGAAAGACTTGGAGATTGTAAATCTTAGATCTGAGAACAGTCAGTTGAAAGATGAATTGAGATCTGAGAAAGAAATTAACAATAGAGTGAATGATCTGAGTGTAGCTATGAGCTACTTTGAACAACTGGTGGAAGCATCAAGAAGACCTAAAGATTCTTCTAGATTGGGTCACACTGAACAACATACAACCAATGAAAAAGGAGAATCATCTAAGATAGGTGAAAGAAGGTATGCAAAGCCAAGGAGCAAAAAACCTATTTTCTACCACTGTGGGAAACCAGGTCATATAGAAAACATTTTCCGAAGCAAGAATGGCAAGTCCAATCCTAAAAATAACTTTTATGGTTATTGCTTTAACTGTAATAAGTTTGGACATCAAGCACGTGAATGTAAGACAAAGGCAAGCAACACACCTAGACTCAATGGTAATTTCTATAACTATCAAAAATATGGTCATAGAGCACAAGATTGTAGATCTAAAGGTAAACAATAGTGGACATCAAAGGCACAAGAGAAATCACCAAGAAAAGGCAATACTTACAAATGGGACTAAAACACATGGCATAGTTGTCATTACTGTGGTGAGTATGGACATGTTCCAGAAAACTGCATAAGGACACATTTCAGAGGAAAGTCTAAAATTTGAATGAATGGAAAACTAGTTTGTCATAGTTGTCTAAAAATTGGTCATAAAAGGAAAGATTATAAGACTAGGGTACCTGCTCCTACTATTGAACAGATTAGAGCATAGATGAACAAGACATGGGTTAAGAAGTTTGAACCATGCAACATTGAAGCTAGTGAAGCCAAGGTCACCCAATCCAATGGATCAGGTGATCACATCATCTCCAACTAAGTAAAAGAGGTATGTAAGGAACTGCATCTAAAATTCTTATCTTACATCAGTTCCTAACATGAAATGTACCAAAGTCAATATTTGCATATGTTAAGATGCACCAGGACATATTTTGAAGACAAATGCCGAGATGAGCCAATTGTACTATAGGTGCCAAGCACCAATCATGGACACTAAGGCCGAGTTCTTTAGTGTGTGCCAAATTTTTTTGGCTGAGTAAGTTTTGTGAAAGCTGAGTTCAATAAGCTGAGTGGGATGCAAGTTATGTTAGAAAGCTGAGGACAGCTGGCTTGCACTAACTCAATGGGCAGAACATTCATTGCTTACCTACCTTGACCTTTCGAAGTCTATAAAGGATGAACAATTGATATTTCATTTTTACCTTGCGATTTTTACTGTTTAAGGAGTGACTAGAGTAATTTGAAAAATTGATCTTAACAAAGTTAGCATCAAAGATTTTGTCAGCATGCCGTCAGAAATTCCAAGGTGAATAGTGCAAAGTGTTACTTGCTGAGGTACTCTCCTCTTCATCTTTCAAACCCTAATTTCAAGATTATGGTTGCAAGCTCTTCCACACCAGCTAAAAGTATGGAGGGAGAACAAGAGCAAATTTAGTTAGTACAGAGTGATGAATGTGCACCTCTCAACTTTTGAGCCATTCCTGAAAGTGCAATTTAGAATTATTTAATTAGAGCCCTCTCATCCATTCCACCCAAGGTACTTATGATCCATGATGTTTGATCGTGTTACATGGTTAAGATTGGTGAAGTAGGTGATAGTGAATTAAGGAAATCCTACATCAAATAATGTGTCGATGGAGTTTTGAAAGGAGAATTCAAACATTTAGTAGACAACGGGTTAACTCATGCCCTATATTTTCCACAAGGTTTCAAAGACAAATGGATTAAGTTTATTCTTAACTGAGTTCATGATATGTGCATGTGTTTGGATAACGGACTAGTCAAGATTACTAAGAACATGATTCATTGAGTGACTATATATCCTGTAGTTAATAGAAAATAAACAATGAGAGATAACAACAAAGAGGAAATTACACTGAACACTAGAGCTGTATGGAACAACAGAGGTATGACTATCTCTACAATTAAAGACCTAGAACTTGATTTTGGAGTAAGAGTAATAGCACATAAGTTCTATCAGTTGAGTAGATTGGATAGTGTTCCTTGTACAACCATTGACCAGGCATGGAAATTTTTTAAGAAGAATCATACATATGATCTTGCCAAGCTATAGCAGACATAATTAGCTGAGAACCTAGCATCAAACAGAAAGGTTAAAAGCTCATCATATAAGTTTGGTTCCTTACTAGTCTGTATATTTTTCTACATTCAGGATACATTTCCTACATTGGGAAATATTGTTTGGAAAAAGGATAGACCCATTACAGTTCAGATTAGTGAATGTATTGAGAAACTAGGAAGTAATTTCAATAGCATAATGGGGAGCTATTTTGTATAATTCAAGAAGAGAATAAGATTAAGAACTAGGATTCCTAGATCACTAGTGGAGAAGCACTATGATGAAATTTGTTTTCTAGTTGATACGGATAACACTTATATCCAGGATGTGACACCCAAGGTAACATGCTTAGAACCATTTCCATATGAAATTAACATTGATGAAGCATCAGTTTCCATCATTGCACTCCTAGCCGAGGCAATTGATACTACAGTAGAAAGGTTTGGAAATTTTGATGAAGCCAAAGTAAAAATTTCAAGAAGTTTAACAGAGGGAACTATGGAGAGGAAAAGAAAGAAAATTGTGAAAAATATAAAGAAAATGGTTGGTTTAGGTAGTGATGAAGAACCTGAGGATGCACCTTTAGGCCTGTCCATAGGACAAGGTGAGGATATGTCTACAGAAGAGGAAGTGAGTGCATCTGAGGAGATTACTAAGAAAGCTAAGGGTAAAAAACCATCAATTGTCATAGTAACCAAGCCGAGCAAAGCTAAACCTAAGGTTATACCTCTTGCAACTAATAATTCAAGGACTAGAGAATCTACTATTACTTCTCCAGTTGAAGTACAAACAAAAGTGTATGGAAAGAGGAAGGTTGGAGAAAGAAGTTCTGGAAAAGAAGCTAAAATTGCTCCTAAGGCTGAGCTGAGTAAGCCAACAAAGAGACCAAGGAAACTAGACTTGGGGACAGATAGTGATGATGAAAATACTAAGATTGATGAACCCAGTAACATTCCTACAACACAATTCAAGAAACCAACTAGTATTGATGAGGTATGTGACACTTTGAGGAATTCAGCAGGGTTAGCAACTTTCAAGTTCATTAAGTATGAGAAATTGAATAAAGTGGATAAGCACAAAGTTTAGGAAGAACTTTTGGATATGATGAATACTTTCAAGTTAACTCCTATAGAGATAAGAAACCATGTGCCGAATGAATTGTATGAGTTTCTGTCAAGCAAATGGGAATTTTCACTTACCACAGAAAGACAAATTAGGGAAGGAAATTTAGCCAAGGTAATACCTGAGTTAACTTCAAAATAGAGAGCCAAATTCATTGAAGAATAAAAGAATAGGTCTATTCCTAAGCTCAGAGGTTATGCTATTTTGAAAAATGATATTAAAGTATTAGTACAACAAAGTACAAGGATTTGGAAGGAAATCTTTGGACTGATAGTTCCAAAAGACAAGAAATATGATGTAGGGACATATGATCAAAAGGAAAAAGAAGTGGAGACTACCCCTAAGCCATAGATGACTCAAGGTCAAATTGCTATAGAATAGGACAAGACCAAAGATGCATTAGACTCAACAAATTCTATTGATTTGACTGCAGACAGTCTGATGGATTTCTTAGTTGATGATCCAAGAAATTTGAATGTCGAGGAACAAGATATGTCGAGTGGTACATACACTGATTCACCTATTAAGGAAACTGATATTGAATAAGGAAAGACCATAGCATATGATGAGATAATTGAAGTTGTTAATGATCACAAAGGTGAAGAGAAATAGAAAACAAATGCACAAGAGGTAACTTCACAGAATCCACCTATTTTAGAGGTTGTCAAAACAATTTTAGATAGTGGAGTAGTGTTGAAGGATACTGTTGATAAGCCTAATGAACAAGAGGCAGTGCAAGTGTTGGTTGACCTACCACACTCTGCATCATCCACTCCCATAGGTCCTAAAACTGGAGGTATGCCTAATCTACATACAATCTTGACAGAATTAAAAGAGGCAATGGACATTGACACTGTCATAGGAAAAGGTATTATGCAGTCAAGCATAAGTTCACCAGAGTTGAAGAGAAAGAAATTTCTGAAGAAGAAGTCTCAAATTCTAGATGTAACATTAGATGAGGTAATTGTGATTCCACAATGGGATCCCAATGAATTATCTTTTGAACAAATAGGGACTCTTCAAGAATTGCTTAAGAGAAAGAAGAGACAGGAAGAGATGAAAATAGAACAGAAGAAAAAGTAGGTGTTGCATGATATCAAGGATATATTTGCAAAGGATTTTGACTTAGAGGATGAAATGCCTCAAGCTCCAATTATTGATCAATTAGTCAACATTGCACAAAAGGCAACTGATGATGATATTAACAACAATGAGAAACTTCTACAATGGTCCAAGAGGAGATTTGAGAGCAAAGTTCTGGAGAAAATCTCAGAAGACATTGCAACAAAACAGGTTGAGCTTTCTACACTTGTAGAAATTTTGTAGAAAGTTACAGAAAATGTTTATTCTTTGTATAGGAAATTATGTGATGTTAAATTCTTCACAAAGGATAATCTACAGCTTGTTGAGAAGCTACAGTTAGATTTGAGATCAACTGACACTACTTTGGGTAAGGATACTACTTCTAGTTCTTTACATCCTACTAAGTTGATTAATGCACAACGGAGAATAGCCAAGCTTATGGCTGAAGATGTTCAAATAAGGGAAAAATTGATAACTATTCAGACAAGCATGTTGCCTCACTTGGAGGTAATACAAAAGGAAACTTCAATTGCAAAGGAGTTATCACAGAGAAATGCAAATCTCTCAACTGAAGAAAGTTTAGCGAGTCTACCTGCCAAGCTAGAAATAAAATTGGAAGTTATGAAGATTGCTAAGGAAAGCTAGGATACTACATTTGAATCTACCCTACAGCTTCATAAACAATTTTTGGATAAGTACAACTTAACCCCACCAACAATTAGTGACAAAAACAAGGGGGAAATTGGTAAGGAAGTTGGAAAGGATACAGTATGATACATCAGTATAGAACATGTACACTTGTATATATTTTTTTGAAGGCATGTAAAATTTTTGTATGAATAATTCTGAGTATATTCCTAGGGGGAGTACTTAGTATACTTAGGAAACATTTCTATGAAATGAACAGAAGTAATGATAAGTGTGTTTTTGCCACTAATATCAAAGGGGGAGATTGTTAATCTCTAAGTTTTGTTGATGATTAGTGACCAACACTTAGTCATTCACTTAGGTAGTTTTATTTGGCTATCACTATGGCTGAGCTAAAACTATGCAAGGCCGAGCAACATTGCCAAGCAGTATTCAGATTGCCTAGTTACATTGCCGAGCTGAGTTGTATTATGCCGAGCGATAGAGATGACAAGTACCGAGCAGAATAGTTTTTGTATACATGTCTAGAATGATTCAAACTTTGAGGATAAGTGATCTAGCTGACTTATATAAGATTTTTGGGCCGACTTATGTATGCATTTAATATTCTTCTACAGAGTTAGTTATGCATTTAATTGTTTTATCTTATGCATGATCTATTGTAATCATTAATTGTAATACCTTCAAGGTATAGGTATTAGATCTTGATCGTTGATCTAGATCTCGCTATCAGACTTGAACAGATATATTAGATTGCTTCTAAACCCTATTTTGTGTGTGTAAGAAGAGAGTAGACGAAGTGTGTGGTGACTGCATTTTTGAAGTGAAATGCACAGAGGGTTATTTTGTTAAGATGCAGAGATCAAGCAGAGTGATAGCACAGTGAACAAGCAGAGTAAAGTTATATCAGATTGTGAGATCATAGAAGGTACTGGAACGAGGAGATCTATCATCAGCATCCAAGTGCATAACGAAGGATCAAGACTTGAGACATTCTAATCATTGTATCAGGTGAAAATATCATAACAGAGTGGTTCTAGTAGACCTTTCTAAATCTCTTAACAGAGTGCTTACTTTATTATAAGTTGAAATCCTTTCACAGGGTAGATTGTAATGATCTTTAGCTCTTAACCGGGCAGATCTTTAACAGGGTAGATTACATTTTGTAATCAACTTTTGTAGCCTTAACATGCGCACTTTATTACTGCAGTAGTGGAGAATTTTGTGGGTGTCATCCCCACCCAAGTTTTACCTATTTGGGTTTCTGGGTTACCAAGTTCTTGTGTTATGAGTTGATTATTTCATTGTGTGGATGCTATTTGATATTACATTAGATTCATATATGTATGAATGTGGATCAGTTTGTTTTAAGTTTATAATTTTGAATATTTGATTCACCCCCCCTCTCAGTATCTTTCTTTCCCATTATTGTATTTCCAACAGAAGAGACTCTAATACAATACTGTGGTAGAAGGGTTCTCAAGATTTTACTTACCACTTCATCTTCTTCAATTTGACCACCATCTCCTTTGATAGCAGAAACAACTTCCTTTAGTGTATTGTGGTATTGAGAAATGTCCTATCCTTCCTAAATTATCATTTCATCATACTTTCCTCTAAGACTATCTACCTTTTCTTTCTGAACATAAGCATCACTTCCATGGAGTGTTACCAAATTATCCCACATATTTTTAGCATTATCCATTTTCTTGATATCTACAAAATCAACATCAGACAAAGCGCTTGCAATTTCTATCATTATAGAGTTATGTTCTAGCTTTATTTTTATTTGATTAGGAGTTAGGATGCTATAAGGTTGAACATACTTGGTTGTAAGATGATCCAATGCTTTCTCTCCAATACTTGATAGATGCAGCTTCATCCTTCTTACCCATCTAGAGAAATTTTCCTTAGAGAACTTAGGTGCTTCCTTTTTATACATCTTTGGATATTTTCCATAAGCTGTTAAGCCTTCATAATCAAGGAACCAAGGCTTTGATACAAATTATTAATACAAGTTTGATTACTCAGAGGGGATGGGTAAATCAGTAATCCACAAATTCACCTAATTCAACTTCTTTAAACTCTATGTGCCAAAACATTGAATAGAAACTAACATAAGTAAAAATTTCAATGCATACATCCACAAGTAATCAAACACACAATGTAAACACCATATTTATCTCATGGAAACCCAAATAGGAAAAAACCACGATGTGAGATGATAGCCACAAAATCTGTATTGTTTTGGAATATGCCCTGTTAGGAGCTTACCTTGTTAAAGGTTTACAAAATATTGTTAGGTGTTACCAGGTTAAGGGATTTTCCTTTAGATATCTTAGGATCTTTTCCTTGTTAGGAGAATCCTTTTTATAGGACTTAAAACATTCAATTATAATGCAAACTTGTTAGATGATTTACAATTAAGATCTGTAAGGATCCACCCTGTTAAGGGATTTCACGGTTACAATGATTAGAAAGAAATAAATAGAATGATCTATAAAAAATTCACTACCTCTGCATAATCAGATACTTTTAAGATCTGAAATTCATCTTCACATCCTCTACTCTTCCATAGCTTGATCTTTATTCATTCCTTTACATTCTATGACACCAAATCCTTCTACAATTCGCAATCAACTCTCTCTCTTCTTCTTTAACTTTTTATTATATAGATTTACTTCCACCGACTTAAAACAAACCCTAGATTTGAGATATGAAAAATCTAGATCATCTTAGGTAAGATACAATGTATCTAACCATTCATAAATGTTTTCTTATGATCGCGTGAGCTTACACATAGATTTTACCTTGGTAGTTGGAGTCATTTTCAAAAACTCATTTGACCAAAATAATTTTCTTGAAGAATCCACCTCAAATGCATTCCTCGATCAATGTGATGTCAAGTAAGTCCCAAAAATCATAGAACTATATTACTAATTTATGAAAATCATCACCATTCCTATTGCCACATTAAATTCCTTTACCGATCTAAAAATCTTCATAGCTTGTTTAAGAACTTAGTCTTGTTTACCCATTCACTCTGTTAACACCCTTTCCAGTCAATTAAACTAGTTGCACCGGTCAACAATATGAGTCGCATTCACAAGCATAGTATCTTGACATTGTTTAAATTTATACCCTGTGAATGCTCCATCAAATAATTTACTAATTTGAGATAAAATTCAAATCACTTACAGTCTGTCACTGATTGTTTTAATAATTACCTATTATGACTTTGATCAAACCTAACCAACTCAATTCTTCATATCAGGAGTCACGATGGAAAAGTTAACATCACAAAAAATGACATATATTTCTATTAGAATAAAAAATTCAAAAACATACTGCAACTCATTAGTCACTTACATAATGTCTCGTAACATACTAAAAACACTAAAGTCAATTACTTGACATCAATGACAACCAAATAACTGATTCACCTATCATCAAATCTGTACCAATCCTTATCAATGTAACATTTAGCATCACTACATCAGTTACGCTACCATTTCATATGTTCATGAAGGATGTGTTCCTGAAAGAAGGTGAGTTGTATTTGATTGAGATTCAATGTTGGAACATGTTTGAGTATTGGATTTCTACATAGTTGTTGAAGATATATTTTTTTGTAATAAGGTTGATGCTTGTCAAGATGAGTTAAATAATTCACCATAATATTTTATTAAAGCCTCAATATAAAATAATTAGTTGGAATATAAAAATCAGGGTCTTTCTATACAAGTTTCTTCTTCATGTCACCAAAGTGACAAGAACCTATACAAAACTACATAGTTCATGGTACAAATGTGATAGGAACCTGTAACTACTTATTCACGGGAACAAAATGACATAAAATATATTTTTTCAACTTAATAAAGTAAAGTGATTAATGTTAATTATATTAATCACTATGTACCTCCAAATGTTGGTAGTTATTATCTAAAATATGTGGGTATGATATCTTAGTTTTCATATTTTAAAAGAGAAATAAAAACAATTAGTTTTGATTAAAAGGAAAATAGGGTTTGAAAGGGCCTGAAACCTTTTACAAGAGACCAAAAATATTACACATTAAGCTTTAGCAAAAAAAAACCAAGACACCAAAAAGAAAAGACATAGATCCAGCAAAACAAAGAGGGACAACACAAAAGGATAACTGTGTTAGAATAACTGAGAGGGGGGGTGAATCAGTTAGACTCAGTGCCCTCACAAAATTATCCTACCGTCTGAAATTCCTCCAGATGTATAGAAAAAAAATATCAAATATAAGACTCAGCTTAGTGAAATATAAACTGTGATTTCAAAACTTACTATTAAGTTGTCTACCGAGTATCAATAAATTAATATTGTGATTGCCGATCTAGGTTAATAAAATAAAGTTTAAAGTAAAATAATAATCCACAACATGCATACACATTGACACATAGAGTTTTCTCATGGAAACCATGTTAAGGGAAAAACCACCTGGGACTGGTAACCCAAACAGGGAAAAACCACGTGGGACTGGTAACCCAAAATATTTTCACTCTTCTGAAGTGAGCTCAGTGAAGAGCCAACCCTGTTAAAGGTTACAATGCACACTGTTAAATGTGACCTTGTTAGTGGATTTAAAAATAACAATTCTCTCTTGGCCATGCATTCACTATGGGGTCAACAATAAAACAATCAACATTCTCTAAGTGTTATAATAAGGATTCACTATCCCACTCGGTTAAGAGATTTATCTATAACATTGGTTAAATTGATACAGTAATGATTTGATTCAAATACAACTCTGATTTGCAGATATTTAGATCTATTCTAAATACATAATACCTTTGATCAATTTTTTCACTTTAGTTCATATCATACTTGTTCTAGTCGATAATCCTCCTTCCTCTATTTTCTCGGTGATGTCTGCAGAAATGCTCGGTTCTATCTTTTTAACTAGTTTGATCAGTCATGCATCAATTTTACATGTATACTTCAGCATATATGTACCTAATTCACAAATGAATCTCTTGTCTCTTATATAGACATCATGTATCCTTTAATTTTCATCCTTCAAGTCTTTCCGCTTAATCTTCATCGTTCATTTTCCCGCTTGATTCTTCCTCAGTGGTTGTGTTAAAAAAACATTTCAATATTTGTCGTCTGATCTTCCTTGAATTTTTATAACCGTTTGATCAAATAAAAAACTTTATATTTTACCTTGAAATTATCAATTTCCAGCTTAACATTTTAGTCAACCTCGATTTGAATTAATTGCTTAATCAATAGTTGTGTCGACAATCCCTTGCTCGGTTAACATTGGCGCTCGATATACACTATGTTTTACTCAGTTTACACTACTACTCAGTGTATATAGAACTCTTCATTTTTCAGACAACATAAACATTTTTTTTTCAAGATCTCTAATACATAACAAATTTTCTCCACCATAATAACACTCAAATAAGTTGACATCAATGAAAATACATTAACTGATAATGTTTATCACCACTTTTGCAACTTGGTTGAATATCAACAAATGACTTCAAACATATAAGTAGTTGTAGTTTATCAATCTCTCCCTTTGGCATTGATGGCAAAAAAATATGAAATATGAAATATAATATTCCATACAACAAATACAAGACTTTTTTTCTACAATTGCAACAACTCAGTAACTCTCCCTAGTTTGAATATAATCTATGTCAGTATAAACAAAATATGAATTATGAAGAGTTTCCCTGTTGTTTTGTCTTTTCAGCTCTTGAATCTCTCTATAGATTAAATATGTCTCTCCCTTTCTCTTTTCTCACTTGGATGGATAGATATGTCTTGAATCTCCCTTCATATTTCATGAAAATCTCTCCCTTTGACAACAATGCCAAAAAGAAATATGCAGCTCTTCAGTAGCTAAAATAAAATTTCTCTGTTATTCAGTGTAGTAGGTACCTTTTTGTACTAATATCTCTGTTTCGGTCCAGTTCAACTTTTGCATCAACATAATTGATATTCTGATTTCATGTAGGTTGATGCAACCTCCTAATCTACTTAGTTACCAATAGAGAAGGGATGAACCCCTAGTCTACCTCTCAAGTACTCAAATGTATCCTTCAGTAACAATTTTTTGAATATGTCTGCAAGTTGTTCCTTTGATTGTACATATTCTAGTATTACTTGTTTGTCTTGTACTTGTTCCCTCAAGTAGTGACACTTTATAGAAATATGGTTTGTCTTTGCATCCATCACATAATTTTTTGAAATATTTATAGCACTTGTGTTATCACAATAAATCATCACTGGTTTGGTGATCTCCTCATTCATTACTTTCAATAAATGTTTTATCCATGCTATGTTAGAACAATTTGCAACAAACACAACATAATCTGCTTGTCCAGTTGACTGAGATATGCATCCTTGCTTCTTTCTAATCTAAGTAACTAGTCTTTCTCCAATAAAGAATTTTCCACCAGTAGTTCTCTTTCTATCATCTATATTTCCAGCCCAATCAACATTTGTATATTCTTACAATTAGAATTTTCCTTCTCTTTATATCATAGTCCATAATCCTCAGTATTCTTCAAATATCTACAAATCCTTTTTACAATGGTCATATGTAATTCCCTTGGGTTAGTATAAAATCTTGCATCTATTCCAACTACATGTGCTATGTCTGGTCTTTTGTGAACACTATACATCAATTTACCAATCATTGATCTGTACAAGGTTTGATTTACCTTAGGTGTCTTGTCTTGTTTTTTCAGTTTGCATCCTATCACCATAGGTGTTCTGACTGGTTTTGATTCTTCCATTTTGAATGTCTTTAGTACTTCCTTGATGTATTTTGATTGAGTAATGTATATTCCTGCAGTTTGTTGTAAAATTTGCAATCCTAGAAAAAATTTGATCTGACCAAACATCAACATCTCAAATTCTTTCCTCATTTTATTAGCAAATGAAGTGCATAAGTTATCATTATCTCCAAATATGATATCATCAACAAACATTTCAGCGATAAGTGTCTTATCATCATTTCCTCCTTTTAAATACAATTTTTTGTTGTCACTTGTTCTAATAAATCTAATACTTATTAGATAAGAATGCAGTCTTTCATACCACGCTCTTGGTGCTTGCTTCAGTCCACATAAAGCTTTATGTAATTTACATACCATGTGTGTCTGATCAGGATCAAAAAATCCCTCAGGTTGTTCAATGTATACTTGCTCTTCCAGTATTCCATTCAAAAATGCGGACTTCACATCCATTTGATATACCTTAAATCCTTTATATGCAGCGTATGCAAGTAGTATCCTTACTCCTTCAAGTCTAGCAACTGGTGCAAAAGTTTCTCCATAGTTAATTCCTTCTTCTTGTGCATACCCTTTGCAAACTAATCTTTCTTTATTTCTGATTACATTCCCATCTTCATTCAATTTGTTTCTGAAAATCCATTTGGTACCAATGATATTTTTGTCACTCGGTCTCAGTACTAAATTACATGTCTTATTTTTCTATATCTTTTCAATTTCTTCATTCATGGCATTAAACCATTCTTCATTTTCTAATGCATCTTTAACATTTTTAGGCTCAAATTCACAAATTAAACAAATGTCATCTTTGAACTTACTTCTTTTCAATATGCTTTCTCTTTTATCTCCAATGATCTGATCCCATGGATGGTGTCTTCTTATATATCTAGCAAGTACAATTTCAGTTCTTGGTCCTTCATCATCTTCTTTAGTATCTACATTGTCTTCAGGTTCATGATCTCTTGTTTCAACATTTTCCCAATTCTCAGTTTGTGCTATCTGTTGCCCGGTGACATTAATCTGTTGCCTAGTAATGGTAGGCATCTGCGTCAGTATAGTATTAGGTTCTTCCTAGTAAAAAAATTTACTGTAGTCCACCGGTTCTTTCATACTGTCTTCATCATTTAACTCAGCAAATTCATCAAATTTCACATTTGCACTCTCAATGATTTTGTTAGTTGAATTTTTCAAACATTTGCAAGCTTTACTCTTAGTAGAATATCCAAGAAATATTCCTTCTTCACTTTTTTTTATCAAAGTTTCCATTTCAATCATCTTGCAGAATATAACACCTACTTCCAAATATTATAAAATAGCTCACATTGGGAGTATTACCATACCATAGCTCATAAGGTGTTTTATTTGAATATTTATTTAGTTGTACTCAGTTCAGTGTGTAGACTGATGTCCTAACTCCTTCTCTCTAGTATGTTTGTGTAACTTGCTTTTCAGTCATCAATATTCTAGCACAATCAACAATTGATCTGTTCCTTCTTTCAGCAATACCGTTCTATTGTGGTGTCCTCAGTGCAGAAACCTATCTTTTGATTCCATTCTCATTAAAAAGTTAGTGAACTCATCAAAAATAAATTCATCTCCTCTATCAGATCTCTACTATTTTGTTTTTCCACTTTTTCCTTATACCACTTAAACATCTGAAATGCTTCAGATTTCTATTTTAGAAACATTACAGTCATCATCCTAGAGTATTCATCAACAAATAAAATAAAATATCTATCTCCTGAATAGCTCTGTGTTCTCATTGGTCCACATAAGTTTGTATGAACTAACTCCAAAATGTCATTGGATGAAATTTTTTTCTCTTGAAACTAGATTTTGACATCTTAACCATTTGACAATTTTTGCACATTACATGGTCTGGTTTAGATAAGATCGGTAAGCCTCTAACTCTTATTTTTCTACTAATCTTAACCATGTTGTCAAAATTTACATGAAAATGTCTTTTATGCCATAGCCAAATTGTTAGAAACATTGAGGGGGGGGGGGGGGG
>MU225537.1:3724920-3745608 GCA_018584345.1 Thuja plicata
ACTGCTCTCTAAAGTGGCTTTAAGTGAAATCTGAGACATTGTGGGTTTTCTCCTGTCTAGGTAAAGGTTTGCAACCTTTCCAACAATATGGAAGTACAAGTAGATGATCAAAGATCCAAACCTAAATTTCTTGCTCGTGTCATGCGTGATGATTCAAATGTTGTCAATCAATTGAGCGCACAATATCTCACATAGATTGTACTGAGTGTTATCCTTCACCATTCTGATAGCTACTAGGACTGTTGCTGTAGAGACACTATTTAACTTGCTTGCTTGCTGAAACTTATACCCAAGTATCATAGTTAGAAGATTTTTGTCATCTTCCTTGATAGGGTCAACTGTCTTCCTGCGCTTGTCACTTCTAGATAAGCAAACTTGTTCAACTTGATTCTTAACATCCTTGCCAGTAGGAAGAACTGGTCCAGTCTTAGGAAGTCCAGTTAATTCATGGATTAGGTCTATAGTGATGTGAATAGGAACCTCACCAATCCAGTAAAGGTCATCATGTATTCTTCTTAGTAAAATCTTCACCCATTCTGGCTCATCAAACTCATGCGCATTAGAGTATTTGAAGATATGGTTATCAATCAAGTGCGCAAACTCATCCCTGAATGTGTAGTCTAGTTTCATCATAGATCCCATATGAGTGGCTATGCTGATATCTCCTACTATTTCCTTCTTACAGTAAATGTATGCACGGATATCTTCTACGTGCACGACTCCGAGTAGGGTTTTGGAGAACGCTCCTTCAACATCATCTAGAATTGAATTGAGTGGATACTTCTTAAAAACAAATCTCTTCCTCTCAGTAATGTCAAAAAAAAATTGGGGTTCCATACTTACTTGGAACTTGATTAAGTAGGGTTTCACGAAATTTCAAAATGACGTGACTGCTAGGGTTCTGTTTCAACTTCTTATCCATTTTCTTAGCTGCCAAATCTGTTATGCTTCCATGCTTTGATGCTCAGTGCTCTAGTGCTCTCAAATTCTATGATCTCAAATGGAAGTGTGAAGAAGATCGAACATTTACATTCTTTTATAAAAGCTACTGCATTTAATGTTTGCAACCATACGCAAATTACTCAGAGAATTTGCAACTTTGATCACGATGCATTTGAGACAATGCGTGCATGCATACTATAATATCATGTGCTCATAACCGTGAATCTATAGGTGCATACTCAGAGGTGAGTATACTAGCCGCACAAGGGTCCTGAGCTAGAATAGCTCCCCTTAAGACCAAGAAGGTCTATTCAAGCAGAAGTAGAGGGTGCATCCACTGTGGATGCATCAACTAATTTATTCTCTTCATTGTTCTTCTTTACTTCAACCCATATTTTTCTTGAATCCTCTTTCTTTTGAGTTCTAGATCTACAGAACCTTGAGATGTGTCCAGCCTTTTCACATGAGTGACAGATGATAGGAGGTCTGATGTTATTATTCATCATGCTGCACTATTTTGTTGTGTGTCCACTGTAATTACATATCTGACATGTAATGTTCTACAAATTTCTTTGAGGTTGATTTCTCTGATTGTTTTGATTTATATTTATGTGAGTCTGCTTTGACTAATTTCTTTGACTTGTTCTGTAATGTATAGCCCTGTGACCAAACTTATTATAGGAGTAACAATAATCATTAAAAGGTCTTACTTCTTTGCAATCTCTTGCCAAATGCCCATGTTTATTACATGCATAACAAGTTCTATTAACTTTCTTGATTTCTCCTTTAGGTGGATCTGTTTTAATCTCTAAATCATTTTCAAATTTATTTGCTTCTAAAGATGCTTCATGTGCTTTCTTTCTTTCTTCTAATGGATTGATTTCAACTTGTGCTACACTGTATCCAAGACCAGTAGTGTCACCTTTTAGCTTTTGTGCATTGAGCTGAGATTGAAGTGAATCAGAACTTGTGTGGAGTTTATCAATCTTATCCTTTGCTTTTGTTAATTCAGATTTCATCTTTTTCTTTATGTTCTCCAATTCCCATACTTTCATGTTTTCTTTCAAAAGTTCATCTTCTAATTGTCTATTTTCTTTGATCTTTTCTTCAATGGTATTTTGGCTATCTATAAGCTAATCATCCAGATCTTCAATTTTATCCTTCAGGGATTTATTTTCTTCATTAATATTTTTGACCATTTGTCCTAGATCACTTGTAGAACAATCTTTCAGATCTTTTCTTAGTTTCTTTTATAATTATTTGAGAGCCATCAACTTTCAGTCTAAGTTCTTCATTTTCTTTTTCAGATCTATCAAGATCTTCAAGTGCTGCTTCAAGATTCTTTTTCAAATGTTTTTCTTCTGCTGAGTCTATGATTTCCTCAAGTGGTTAAACTTTCTTTCAGAGGACCAATGCTTTGATACCAATTGTTAGAAACACTAAGAGGGGGGGGGTGTGAATCAGTGTTTGTCTATTACTTATATTTCAGCACTTTAACATAAATCAAAACATTCATTCAATGAAGCTTAACACAAGAACTCATAACAAAAGATATGATTACGGGGAAACCTTGATCAGAGGAAAACCCCGGTGGGAATTAGTACCCACAAATATTGCACTAGTATAGTGAACCTGTTAAAGTTCCTTTGCCCTGTTAGGAGTAGTCTTTACAATGCAAGTACAATGACCCTATTAGGATTCTATTAAAAAACCCTATTAGAGGTGTATGGCTCTCTTTCTGAGCTCACTGCCTAATTGGATGAAGGCTACAACCTTCAGATAGTTGATATACACTATATCAAAAATTGAGCTGTTGTAATGACACTGTTGTTTGATCAGTTCCGTGTATGCACTGATGCTCTTACTCTCTTGAAGAGATTTATCTCATGCTTACTTCACTATACTGAACTTTTAAATCTTTCTCATGCATTTTCTTCAACACTTGTAATATACAATTACATTACATACTTACATGTTCATACCTGAATAGGCGCGACCCAAAACAAGACTCTAGTCGACCTTAAATACAAAATACACAATGCTTCCAAACTAATTGGATTAAGCATGCTTACATCAATACTAAATAAATTATTACAAACATACAATCAAAGGCACTTGGCCTTTACACACAAAAATAATACACGCTGATCCAAATGACCTAAGTCGACTCCATGCTCTGTTTCATGTACTACTGGTTCACTTAGACTTTCTGTAACTTCTCTGTACAAGCATTCAATACTATGCATGTCTGGAATTAGTATGTACATACATCATTGAACATATACCTAAGTGCGCATACTCTTCTTCGATGTCTAACACGTGCACTGATGTGCTGATCTCTATATATCTCTGTCTGCCCTGTTTTCCATACTTAGTCATTTTGTCTTTCATGATAGAAACTTAATATGACTTTGTTTCCATAATGAAAAAACAAAAATAGTCATATGTCCTCTAGGAGTCAACTTTCTAACACATATATCTTCATTATTTTCCAATAAATAAGTAGTTCCAGCCATGTGAAGATAGAATAAGTTACCTCTTGATTGTTCACCAGTACCGATCAATTTTCCTTTTCCATCATAAATTCTTTCTTTTCTGTTCTAAAATGAAACTCAGTGTCCTATGTTATTCAACTGTGAAACACTCAACATATTGTAGTTAAGTCCTTTTACCCAAAAACCATTTTCACATTTGTTTTGATTTTTCAACATAATAGTACCTTTTCCTTTTACTTGACATGGTGTATCATTTCCCATTCTTACTGATCCTCCATCATAATGTTCAAGAAATCCAAATTTTCCTTCTCAGCAATCATGTGATGTGTACAACCACTATTAATAACCCAAATATCATGTTTACTAACTTTAGAGATAAGTTTTGTTTCTATATACCTTTCATCTTCATCTGAATCATCTTTCAATGCTACAAACACTGTCTCAATATCTTCATCACTATCAGAGTTACTGTTATTATTATCTTTAGCAATGTAACAAGATTTCTTACCTTTATCTTTTTAATCTTAGTTATCTCTTCTATCATACTGTCGGTTGCTTCTTAAGTCGCGATCATCCTTTCTATCATTAGATCTATCATTTCTATCATCATTATTTTTGTTAGGGCATCTTGCAGCAAAATGGTCAATCTCTTTATAGTTAAATCATATAAAAGGTAGTTTACCTTTATATCTTTCTTTACCTCTATGCAATATTCTAACCATTAAAGCTTCAAGTTCATCAAGTTCCCTGTCATCACTATCACTATCACTATCACTATTATTTATGATTATGTGTTTGCTACTAGATTTACTAATTTTCAAAGTAGACATAAATGCAGACTCCATAGATGTTACAATACTATTTTCAAAGTTATTTATCTCAAAAGAGATCAATCTTCCCTCAAGACTATCAACAATAATGTTATTTCCAGGTGCTACTCTCATTTCATGTATTGCAGAGACTCTTATAGAATAAATAGGTAATAGAGTTATACAAATCTTACTCACATTTTTTTCTTCATCAATGGTTCCACCAGATCCTTGAATAACATTCATAACTTCTTTAAGTTGGGTACTTTATTGTGTGATGTTTTCTCCTTCCTTCATTCGCATGTCATCAAACTTTCCAGGAAGGCTCTCAGCTTTGGCTCTTAGTACATTCACATCTCCTCCATAAACTGTTGTAAGCTGATCCCACATTTGCTTTGCACTTGTACAATTCTTGATGTCCTCAAATTCAGAATTGGTAAGTGAAGAGGAAATCTCCACCATGATAAGGTTATGCTCATATTTTTCTTTCAACTGATTTACTATCAAAGCTCTAGAAGGTAGAATGAATTCATTGTCCAAAAAAATTTCAATGTTGCTTGCAATTCCTGATAGGTATAATCTCATTTTTCTTTTCCATGTCTAGAACATATCCTTGTTCATGTTAGGTGCATCTCTCTTATACATCTTGTGATCTTTAGCTCAAGTCCTTGAAAAATTTCTTCTAAGAACTATATGCTCCCTGATAAGCACTATAAGATCCCTGATAAGCACTGATAGATCTGATACCAATTGTTAGAATAATTAAGAGTTGGGGTGAATCAGTTAGACTCACTTCCCTCAAAAAATTATCCTACAGTCCCAAATTCCTCCAGATGTATAACAAAATAATATCAAATATAAGACTCAGCTCGATGAAATATAAACTGTGATTTCAAAACTTACTGTTAAGTTGTCTACAGAGTATCAGTAAATTAATACTATGATTACCGATCTAGGTACATAAAATAAAGTGTAAATTAAAATAATAATCCACAACATTCATACACATTGACATATAGATTTTTAACGTGGAAACCTTGTTAAGGGAAAAACCACCTGGGACTGGTAACCCAAAATATTTTCACTCTTTTGAAGTGAGCTCGGTGAAGAACCAACCTTGTTAAAGGTTACAATGCACACTGTTAAATGTGACCTTGTTAGAGGATTTAAAACTAACAATTCTCTCTTGAGCATGCATTCACTATGGGTTCAACAAGAAAGCAATCAACATTCTCTGAATGTTATAATAAGGATTCACTATCCAACTCGATTAAGAGATTTATCCGTAACAATGGTTAAACTGATACAATAATGATCGAATTCAAATACAACTCTTATTTGTATATAATTAGATCTATTCTAAGTACATAATACCTCTGATAAATTTGTTCACTTCAGTTCATATCATACTTGTTCTTCTCGATAACCCCCTTCCTCTATTTTGCTCGGTGATGCCTACAGAAATGCTTGGTTCTATCTTTAACCAGTTTGATCAGTCATGCATCAATTTCACATGTATGCTTCAACATCTTAGTACCTGATTCAAAAATGAATCTCTTGTCTCTTATATAGACATCATGTATCATTTAATTTTCATCCTTCAAATCTTTCCTCTTAATCTTCATCGTTCATTTTCCCGCTTGATTCTTCCTCGATATTTGTGTTAAAAACACGTTTCAATCTCTTTCATCCGATCTTCCTTGAATTTTTATAACCATTTAATCAAATATTTTTTTTATCTTTTACCTTGAAATGATCAATTGCAAGCTCAACATTTTAGTTTACCTAGGTTTGAATTAATTTCTTAATCAATAGTTGTGTCGAAAATCCCTTGCTCGGTTAACACTGGCACTCGGTATACATTGTATTTTAATCGGTTTACATTGTTACTCGGTGTATACATAACTCTTCATTTTTCTGACCACATAAAAATTATTTGCTCCAGATCTTCAATACATAACAAATGTTCTCCACCATAATAACACTCAAATAAGTTGACATCAATGACAATACATTAACTGATAATGTTTATCACCACTTCTGCAACTCAGTTGAATATCAACAAATGACTTCAAACATATAATCAGTTGTAGTTCATCAAACTGGTTAGAAGTAAAGGTTATCTCCCAAGGAAAAGAGAAACAAAAAGACTTGCAGATCAGAGAAGGAAGAGTCACTAAATACTATTGAGAAGCTCTGCCGCTACAGATGCCAGAAGGTCCATATTGATGATGGAGGCCTCGAGGTTGTCAATGTATTTTCAAGTTTGCCTAGGGCTATCTCTAGGTTCTTTGACCCTATTCTAGACTGACTCATTATCATAATATTTTCTCTTCTCCCAATAGTTGATAAGGATATTGACTTGGTCTATCGATGCCCAAAGGATCTTACAACTTTGTTCCCCAATCAACCTGAGAGTAGTCTCAATAGCCAAGATTTTCTAATCCATGACAACAACTCTAGAATACATAGACACCAAATCCATGTCACATTTGGAGATGTTTTTGTTCACAGAGGAAAATTTGGAATCAAAAGCTTCAACAATACCATTAGATTTATTCATGGCCTCCATAAGATCATTCAAAAAATCTGGGAAAGGTTTATCACCCAGTGCTAAAGTTTCCAGAATTTTAATTCTAGCACCCATCCTTGCATTACTATCTTTAAGACTAGTCATCTTTATGAAAATATAGTTTAGGGCTTCCTTAGCTTTCCCCATACCACTATTGTTTTTCTTAGAAGATCCCTCCTTCCCATAATTAGGATTCTGATGCTCACCTTTATCAGAGGGGTTGTCCTTAGGAGAAGACCTAGGGGCACAAGCCTGGAAAATCCTTAAAATAACCAGGATAGGGTTACCCAAAATGATTTAATGGGTTCTACATTGTTTCTTTCCCTTCTTGTAATTGTCAAACAACTTCTCCTCCACATCCTCCCAGTCCTTATCTGTATCTCCATCAGCTTCAGAGGATGATTCCTCAGGAATAAAGGACCTTCTTTTCCTCCCCGTAGAGTTCTTGGACAAAGAAGAAATACCCTAGACAAAGCCTTTACCCTTTTTATTAGGGATCCTTTTAGTCTCCTGCGATGACTCAGTCTCATAATCCACATCCATGTTAGAGTCCTCCCCATCTTCTTCATCTTCCTCGTAGTCATCATCACCTAAGTTTGAGGGTTTCATATTTTGGGGTTCAGGAATGTTGGGCGTAAACATTTCATAGATGAGGAGCATAAAGCCCTCATGAATAGAGTTATTCCCATGAGGATTTTCTTGAGCATATTTAATACTGAAATTCAAGAAGTTCAAAAGATAATACGGGAGAGAAATCATATCACCTTAACGGAAATGATTGAGGAGCACAAAATGGTACGCGTAAACCCTAGAGAACTTGTTGTCTAAAGTAATGTACTGCATAACAACAAAGAGAACTCTATGCCAAACCTTTTTGATGGCTTTTAGAGAGTAGTAGGTTTTCTTCTTACACTTGACCAAGTTGACCTTATCATCCTCCTCATTTGAGAATCTTTTGATCACAGAATCATTGAGATGCCTATCTTTGTAAAAGTTTCTCCCAGCTTTGGGGAGGCCTGTAACCTTCGCAAGAATATCCTTAGTAATTTCAATATTAGTGAATCCCAGAGAAATATTCCAATTTATCTAATTTTTAATGAATAAATTGGTGAAAATTGTATTCCTTTCATGAAGTTTTTCCATATACCCAGCCAGACCCCCCTTCTTGAGAAAGTTCCAGAATTTCTCCTTATTTTTCTAGTTCTTGTAGGAGAAAGGCTCCATCCTCTTCCTATTTCCTCCCATATCAAAACTCTAGATGCCTAACAGGTAATTTAAGAGCTTAGTTAGAAATTAAAGCTGACTTCCATTTTAAAATTCCTGATATGGAAAAAAGTTAGTTACAAATATTTAGTTACCAAAGATTTTTTTTTTAACTACCCAATTGTGATCATAAATGGTGCAGAGAGATAACTGGAAAATAATCAATCCCTAGGATCCTGATGATCCAATCTCCTTTCAAAAAATGAACAACTTATCAAAGGAAAATATCATCTCTTCTCATCAATCTAGGATTCTTCTGATGTAGGGTCACCACTTTGGAACACTCTTAGAGGATGATTCAAATCCAAGCATCAAAAAAGGACTCTAAATCTTCCAAACCCCAAAAATGTGACTCAACTTCTCACCTAGGATTCTCCTAGGCTCTACACCTTAAAAAAAATCCTTCAAACAATCCATTCCAAACACATAAAAAAAAACTAGTTTACTCAGCATTTACTGTCACTTGACATATATTTGTTTACTCTGCCAACACTGGACAACTCAGCATTTACTATCACTCGGCATATACAGGAATGCTCGAAAACAACTATTTTTTTTTCAACTCGACATTTATGCTGCTTCAACCAATGCTTGAGCACTATAACTAACCGCCTTCCCAAACAACTAGGAAATCCATGATAGTTTTAGATACCCTTTTTAATGCTACAAAATATATCCCAAATCCAGGGTATGTTACTTTGGACCAACTACTAGTTCCACTACCTTTGCAGCAACCAAATAGGCCTAAAATGCACCCAATAATAAAGAAACTCCTAAGAGATCTTTCTCCCTTGACTCCTAATCATGAAATAGTCTAGGATAATGATTAGAAACACCAAATTATCAAGATTTTGGGTCACCAACATTCACCTATTCTTCCAGGCATCAAACCATCACATATCCTATCAATATTGCATTGGATGAAGAGTTTAACAACACAAAAAACAAGATTGTGTCCACACTATAGAGACTATGGCAGTCATGAGAAATAAAAATATTCAATTAAAATATGGATACTGTTAGCACTTTTTCTTGGAGAAACAATTTTAATATGATAGTATAGTTGTGTACTTGAATTCAGACTCCTATTTCATGCAAAAGAAAGGCTAATTAATGAGGGTATTAGATAACATCTGGGGGAACTATTACCTCCTCCTTCTTTTCTGAGATCCACTGGCTTAGGTAGGTATTACCTATGTATGTTTACTGATTTACAATATCTTTTAAGTGGATTATCTTCTTACTAAAATGCTGAAATGCCTTTCAATATATCAACAAGTAAATGACTATGCGAAAGGCTATGAATATCCTGATACAGAGCTTAATGATCCAAACTAGTATTTGGACAACAATAATTATTAAGGTAATAAGGATTCTCATCCTTCTTCTTTTTTCAGTTCTTATGAACCTCAGGAAGGCTAACCTATTTTGTTTCTCTTTTTTCAGTTCTTATGAACCTCAGGAAGGATAACCTAGTTTGATTCTCTCTTAAAGGAATCAGTAAACTGAATTGTATTCCTCTAAAACACAATTACTTGAATGGAATGTATATTTGAAAAGGTGAATGGTTTGATAAATTAAAATACTAATTGGAAAATGATCAATTACTTAGCCAACTATAAATCAGTGCCTAATCCTTGAGCTATAGAGTCGATAGATGCAGTTCCACAGAAAAGATAAATAAAGATACTATAGGATGCATTACAACCTATATGAAACTTAGGTAAAGTGCCTTACAAAATACCCTGTTACTTCCACACTACTATATCAAATCCTCATATACTATTATACTCCCTGAAACTACTCACAAAACTTAGTCCTTTCCTTGAAAGAAACTTGCAAGTAGTTAGACAACTACCTTGTAACCGATATGTTTAAAGTGCCTTACAATTTAAACATAAAAGAGCATACACAATAAGTAAAGACAAAAAAAAAATATAAAATAAGAGTTGCACTATATTTTATTTATATATTCTTTCTTCAGTTCATATAGAGACAAAAAGCTCAAAGAAAACTCAACCAAAATTTAGAAGTCTGGCTTGCAATTATACTTCATTATTTCCAATTCCAACCTCTTTTAAAAAATGATACAAGAGAACTATTTATAGGCCTAAAACATCTTGGAATCCTTAAGATAAGGATGCTACAAGATTTGGATGGTTTAGCTAATCTAACGCTAAGATATAGAAAAGATAAAAAATAGGAATGAACCAAGCGGTGGAAGGACAAGATGAAGAATGAAATCTGATTTGCTTCTTTGTCTTCTTGTGATCTTTGGCGCCTTTGTCTATATGTGTTCAGGATAGCATCTGATAGTTGAAATAAGATCTAGTGATCGCCAATACAAGCTAACTTACACTAATCTCTTTAAGATTGCTAACCTCCCTGTGCTCAAAGAGAAGGCGCCAAGTGTTTCTCTATTCTTCATCAATGACATCAATGTCCTCTGTATCAGATTTCTTCTTTTTGGGATTTTTTAGTGTATCCCATGCTGCTACATCATGTTCAATAGGCCAATTAAAGCTCTTAATCCTCTCAAGTTGTGATTTTTTCCTGCTCCGCTGAGTATCTACTATACTCTTGACATCTGTTAAAAATTTGTTGATGTCAGTCTCAGCCTTAAAGGCTTCATCCAAAATCTTATTATAAAATTCTATATCTAATTCTGCATTGTCATTAATAAATGCCTCTTTCTTAGGTAGTTTAGCATCAAATTCTTCTTTCCATGCCTCCAAGGCTTTGATCTGATTGTCATCTCCCTTTATCGGAGGAATAAATCTGTTAAAATCTGATCCAAACAGATTTATTCTAGCCTCAATCTAATTTAACTTTCCTTTGAAGAAAGGCAAAGTTACATTTATCTTTTCAATTTTATCACTGACCTCTGTGACTATCTCTAGAAGATCATTCCTATGTGGTTGCAAAGATGCCAACCTCTCAAATAATTGAGTACTGCTAGACCATGTTCCAAAGTAGGGGTTTAAGATAGAAATAAAACTTGTTACCTCAGGATGCCAAACATGAAGCTTATTATATACATTTAAAATCAGATCAGTTTTATTTTTTAATATATCAATCCTATGCAGAAAGATACTCATTAATGATCCTAGGACAATCTCATTATGCTCCATGATCTATTCCTCTGTTTCGGCATTCTCCCCTGTTATCTCTGTTTGGACCTCTGCATGTGTAACCTCTTTTAGTGATGTAGAGATAACCTCAGGTTTCTCCATCAATTGCTGAGTTAAATATCTAATTATGTTTTCCAAAAAATGAATCTTAATGTGACATAGCTCCCTATCCTTTACAATAGCACTAGTCTCTTCTACCAGGGTGTTATACCTTTTTGATATCTGTTCAGTTTTAGCTACATTCAATTGGGCAAAATGTGACAATACCTGTGAAATATCCATGTCATTAGTATTGTTAATAGACCATACCATTTGACTACCCACCATGTTTTCCTGGATATTTAACAAGGCTGGCTTTTGATCCTTAGTAGCTAAGCTCCACATTGCAACAGCCTGGGACTTTGGGTTATAACCAAATCCTTTGATTAGTTCTCAAACCTGTAGTTCTGATGATAGTTTTAAGTCAGGTTGCTTCCTTATTTGATCAATTAAAAATGTTGAGGCTAAATCCCAGCCTTCAACAAGTAACATCCCACTGGCTTTGACCAGTTTCCTTGCTTCCTCTGGAGTAATTTTCTCTGTTTCAAGATCATAATCCTGTATAGCCTGCAGGGCTTCAATTGTTACTGGCTCTCCTCTATCCAACTGAAGTTGGTTGCCAACTTGTTTTTTCTTATTCCATCTAAGGAAGCCTTTGAACTCTTTGGTTTTGATGAAGTTTTCATCATCAAGGAATTGTTGCTGATGAATTATCCTTTCATCAATGCATGTTCTAAGAGGTAATTCAATATTTTCCTCTTCATCCTGTTGCAAATTTTTTCCCTTTCTGATTTCCTTCCTCAACTGATGATCATATGGTCTATTACCAGGAATAAGAGCACTGAATTTATCCTTTTTCTTCTCTCTTCTCACATAGATTATTGCCTAGGAAGGCTCACCAAGTTCAACTCTTTGATTTTTGAGAGGAGGCTCATTGGTAACTTCAATTTCTGGGACCTCTGTTACATCAATAATGTTTTCATCTCCTTCTTGTTATTTTGCAATTTCCTTATTGACTGGAGGGGAAATGGGTGAGGGGTATCCTTCATCATTGTCATCATCATATTCTAATTCAGAGTGCTCTTCTTGGCCCTTCTCCAGTACTACTAGTGCATCCTCTAAATGATTGCACAGGAAAGTGTGAGATTCAATCATGGACTCTATTCTTTTTAAATAAGGTAAATAAGGGAAGAACCCCCCCAAAAGACAATCCTTTCCTCTTTACCTACCTTTCCAAGTTCATTAATTCTTTAATTTTATTTTCTCTTAGAATTAGTTCTTCATCCTCCATAATATTCCTTATGACATATTCTTCCATGCACTCTTCATGCTCATAAGTGTAATGAATGGTTGGGGTTAGAAGCTTCTTGGCACTTGCAACAAATCCCTCTCTATCAATGTATCTATACAATGCCACACTCATTCTGTAATGGATTAGCCAATTGTTCACTAAATCTATGGCTCTTTTGCCAATAGTGAATTAATATACTTTGAATTGTCCGGAAGTGAATGTCCCTTTCCTGTGAGGAGCTAGATGCTCCTTATCTGTTAACATGAGTTGTTAGATAAACTCTATTGCTATGATTCTAGCAAGAACATGGAATGGAAGTATGTGTGGTGGATGTAAACATCCATATACTCTAATCACAGTGAAATTCACCTCCAAGTAGAAATTTCCCCAGTTATGATCTCCAGGCCACTTTTCTACATATTCACAAGGCCTCAACAATTGCAACAACTTGGCTAGTAATCCAGCCTTGTTTACTCCTAGACACTGTAGTAATGGATAAACTATCCAGTTCTCAAATGCACAGAAATCACAATCCTTAGAAGTATAATTCCAAATTCTTATCCAAAATTAAATAAGGTTGGCCTAACCTTGGTGAACTCTTTGTGGTCTCAAATTATTTAGATCCATTATAGGGTAGTTGTAATACATTATCAAATGCATCAGGATAGAGTAATGTAAAAACTTAGGATCCTTTTCTTTATTCTAGATGGCCACAAATCCCTCATGCATTCTATCAATTATATACTGAATAAAATCGTAAGTGATGCTAGCATGGACATCGTGCAAGTCTAAGGTAATCATCAGGACATCTACAGTTATTCTCTCTATACCCACATCCCTTCCTAATACTCTATAGAGTGCAAAAGTAATATACTTGATATAATGATTCAAATCCTTATAAGAATAAGGTGCAAGTCCTGGCATGGGGGAAATATAATTATTTATTTATCTAGGAATATGCCTCTATACTAAAATTTTAACTACCTCACCCTATTTTTCATACATAGCTTCCTGTTTCTTTAGGTCAATCTATGTTGACATAGGGTAGTAGAGGTTAAAATCTTTCATAAATGAATTTTTGTTTAAGGCTACTAGTGTAGTGCCATCACTCCTCTTAATTGTCTTAGAAAGCACATCATAGGTATTTGCTAAAGCTAGAAAAAGATTAGTATCTATGAATACATTAGGCACAATTAACTTAGCTAACCCACATGTCCAAGGGTTCGACACAGGTACAGCCTCATCATAATTTTTATAAAAATAATTAAAAAGAGAGTAACCTGATGAACCTAGAGTTTTGGCATCTCAGATATATGCTCTGTCATCATTCAGGATATCATCCTTTGACTTCTTATTCTGTGTTGATCCTGGCAGTAATGTCAGAAATTCATCTGAGAAATTCCTTTTCCCTTTGGCCTCATCATCCATTTCTTCACTTTTCCCACTGGTGGAGGCTACACTCATTGCTGTACTCATCCTGTCTGCTTGCTTTTATCACAACCTTTCTGACCGATAGTGAAACAAATCTTCTCGCTAGAAACCCTTACTTCTGAACTGTAATGTGTTGAAAACGATCAAAAGCTCTAAAAAACAACCAAATTACTTTAATTCTAAACTGGAAATGTTGATTTCTTGACCTTTCAAAAGGTGACAACTCTCTTTTATGCAAACACTGATAACTTGGTAATTTCTTCGCTCTAGATTCTGAAGGCAATATAGATGAAAATGAAGCATAATATAATCTATTTATGGTAAAGAATGATCAAGGTACACAGCTCATAATTAGGTAATCCCATCACTTTCTGCCTTCAATTCAACATATTGTGACATCAATGCTTTCTCCTAGCCATAGCCTCTGATTATGATAGGAAATCAAATTCAAATGAGTGCAGAATTGATGAAAAATCCTTATTAAATTTGACAAGAGGTCAATTTTGATCTGATTGGTTGATCCTCAGACACCTCAGCTACCTTTCCAAGCTATCATAACTTCTCTAAATCCTCATTGGCTGATGAATTTTCAACTTTGGTGTGTCAGCAACTGTATTAATTTTTACCATGCCTTAACTTTCACTTTTCCTTATTAGCGACCTCGCGACTACAACTTATCTCCATGTCGTAGAGAAAAATCCTTAACTGTGCTCACTTTCTGAGACTTGGTGACATAAGGAATTATTGACTTTAGTTGTACCTTTAGTTTCCTTTTGGTAACCATGCGGCTATGGAAAAGCTAAGTTGCTGAGAGATTTCCCTTACTCTAGGTTTATTCTGAGACTACGCGGTCACCGTTGATTTCCTTTTGATCTGACGCCCTTCACCAAGTCTCATAATCTTTTGGTATAACCATAAATTATTTTGAGACTTCGTGACATAAGCCTTTTCAAGAGAATCCCCAACTACCATTGATCGTTCTTAGCTCAGCATCATGTGACCAATATTAAGTCTCATAATAGTTATATCAAACCCTAATATGTCTTGAGACCTAGTGACTAAAGCATAATGTAACCTTTATTTCCTTCTATCTCTTAGTCTTTGGAATAAAATATACTTGGCCATCTTATTCATAGACTACCCAACAATCATTTATTTCTAGTTTGACAACATCTAACGGCTCCTGCTAAGTCTCTTAATATTTCATGTAAACCCTAAATCATCTCAAGACTTGGTGACAACAATCTGTCTCATAATTGCCAAATAATTTTATTGTATTAAAAATTAACTAGAGACCATGCAACTATACCTTTAATATTTATCATATTTATCCACGTGTCTCAATGTTTTTCCTTGTCTCCCAATCGCTGAATAACTGTTGACTTTTCAAAAGCTAAAAGTGACTTTGCGCCACCCATTGGATCTTACCTTGATCTAACGGTTGTCTCCAAGTCTCGCAATCTTTTTCTTAACTCATCATTTATCCTGAGACTTAGTGACAAAACTTCTATTCAAATTTACTATTAAAAATCCATGTCATTAAATGATTTACTAACCGTAGAGTTAATCCGGAGACTTTCCTACTTCTATTGGATTTAATCTGAGATGAATGATTGTCGCTAAATTTATTGTTCTTTCACTTAACTCACATTTTATTCTGAGACCTAGCGACAGCACAAAAATCTTAAGCTTTTAACTTAACACATAACCTCGGGTTATATCTGGAGATAATGCGACTGAGTAAACTCGAAGTTGAGATATAAAATCATTAACCCTGATCTTATCAAGAGATAACCCGACCACTGTTAGATCATATTTTAGATGGACGGTCTGCACCAAATCTTGTGATCATTGAAGCATATTATTTTAAAAAAGAGATAGCGTGACAAAGGAAATTCATTGAGTCTCGTAACCATATAGAATATTCTCATGTAATCCAGTGACTAAGCGACCAACATAAAAGCACATGACTTATTCTCAGGACTTAAGTGTATGAAAAGGTAATATGAAAATAGAACCTGTTTTACAAATTTAGGCATTTTTTGCATTTTTGCATAGAAATGACCTGAGGGCTTAGGGTTTTAAGAATTTTCAACTAGGTTTAGGGATAAAAAATATTTGCAGATGTATATAAGCAATTTTGACCATAACTTCAACTTTTTGAGCATAGGAGTGACAAGAAACTTCAAAATTTTACAGGGCAAACTCAAAAATAGGAAATACAACCAACAGTGTCTCTCTCTAAGGATGGATAAATACAAGTTTATGACAAGGATCTCAGAATGTTCTGTTGCAGACCTTTTATTTGACACTGATTAACCTATTTATGAAGGGAAACACACAACTGAAAGGGAAACCTACTTATATACATATGATACAAAAATTATTGTGCATAAAAACTTTTATCTTTTCAACTAAGGAAAGGCTTCAGAAATTTCCCGGCAACTCAAATTATTCTCCATTCATATTCTTCAGAAGATAATAATCTTTGGCAAAGCTCTGAGAAATGACAAAAGGTCCAAGCCACAATGACTCAAACTTCTTGTGCTTTCCTTTATCTTCTTCTCTTACATTCCACTGCAAAACAAGGTCATCTGGGTGGAATTTTCTGTTACTAGCCCTTTTGTCAAACATATATTTCATCTTTTGCTGTAAATTTATGTTCTCCTTTTGGCTATCCTTTCAGATTTCATCCAACTCTGTCAACTACATCACTCTGTCTTGCATACTATCAGAAAGCTCTAATTTTTCTTCTTGTATAAACTGGTATACTGGTAACAAATTATTAGCAGACAGTCTTGATTTCATACCATACACAAGTTCAAATGGTGATTTACCTGTTTCCTTTTTAACTGTTATCCTATCAGCCCATAGTGCTAATTTTAGTTTTGTATGCCATGCTCTCTTGTTCTTCTCAAGAGTCTTTTTCAAAATATTCAATATACTTTTGTTACTAGATTCAGCTTGTCCATTTGCTTGAGGATGGCATGGGGATGAATATGACATCATTATCCCATACTTCTCACAAAAATATTTTATCTCATCTGACCTAAAACACATGGACATGTCCATTACTAACTTTACAGGCACACCAAATCTAGTTAATATATTTTCCATCAGGAATTCGGTAACAACCTTACTTGTTGCCTTTTTTTGTGGGGATAGCTTCAATCCATTTTGTAAATTAATCTGTGGATATAAGTATCCAACTGTGTCCACCACTAGATTTTTCTGAAAAATTCACCTATAAAATCAATTCCCCACATAGTAAAAGGGGCTTCAACACTTACATCATTTAGTAACAGAGCTCCTGAAAACTTCAACTTATTTGTGAACCTTTGACATGGTTCACATCTCCTAACATATGCATGGGTATCTTTGAATAGGCTAGGAAAAAAATAACCAGCCCTTAGGATCTTGTGGGCAGTAGTCTTGGCAGAAAAATGGCCTCCACATACCCAAGCATGCATTTCATTTAATATTTTCTCAGATTGGATTTGATCTAGACATAGAAGTAATACACCATTTCTATCTTTCTAGTATAAATATCCTTGTACTAAGGTGTATCTCTGAGCCTGTAATCTACGACTTCTCTTTTGATTATCTGTCATAGCATTAGGACACTTGACATTTTTTTAAAGAGAAATACAATATCAGTATAAAATGGTGTTGGAAACACTGAGAGGGGGGGGGGGTTTGAATCAATGTTTAGCTAATTAATCAAATTCAGCAACTTAAACATAAATCAATCATATAAAACTTGAAGATTAAAAAAAGATCACATAAAACAAGATATGATTATGGGAAAACCTTAATTAGAGGAAAACCCTAGTGGGAATTAGTACCCACAAATATTGCACTAGTATAATGAACCTGTTAGAGTTCCTTTGCCCTGTTAGGAGAAGTCTTTACAATGTAAGTACAATGACCTGGTTAAGGGTCTGACCTTGTTAGGAGTCTTTTACAAACAACCTTGTTAGGGGTGAGGACTCACTATCCAAGATCTCACTGCTCAAAGAGAAAGCATGCTACAACCTCCTAAGAATAGATATGCACTATATCCAAAAGTGAATTGATGTATGTGACATAGATGTATGATCAGTTCCAGTTATACGCTTATTCTCTTAACCTCTTTAAGGGCTCTATCTCATACTAATATCTTCATACTTCTCTGCTATACATCTTCTTTGACTATTTTGACAACACTTACAATATATCTTTGCATTACATATATATATCTTTATGCCTGAATAGACGTGACTATAAACAAGACCTTAGTCGGCCCAAAAACATAATACACAATGCTTCCAAACAAATTGGCTTAAGCGTGTTTTAAAAAAATGTTTAATACATGATTAAAAACTTATTACAATAGGTGCTTAGCCTTTACATAACAAAAGATTACATGCTAATCAAAATCATCAAGTCGGCTTCATACTTTATATTCTAAATTGCTAGTGTACTTGTTCTTTCTGTAACTTTTCTGTACTACCATTCCATACCATGTGTGTATAGGGTAAGCATAATAACATACCATAGAGCTTAAGTCTAAAAGCGCATATCCTGATGTGGTCGTACGCACATGCATTGATTCCCTAATCGAATGTAAGTCATTGTTATGTTTTGTCTTCTGAACTTAGTCAATTTTCACTTCACAGTTTACTGTCAAAACTTTATATGACTTTTTTTTCATAAAGACAACACAAAATAAGCCATATACTCCCTAGGATTCAACCTGCCAACAATCTCCCCCTTTGTCATTAATGGCAACAAAGGAATGTGGCCAAGTCACTAAAAATTGACTAACACAAAAACTGTATATCATTATACTTTATAATATATAATACTCCCCATATATATAGATATTCCTTCTATATTACTCCCCCTTTGACATTAATAAAAAAGGTGTCAAAATTGTAAGTCTCTAGATACTTAATCCATATATACATCTGAATATACAACCTGAAGATTTTTTATCTCTTGCTTCCAGAATGCCTTCATTGCATCGACTGTCTGGAGATGAGCGTATAAAGCATAAGTGAGATTCTCCATTTTTATCAGGTCCATGCAGGGACCTTGATCATATGTCACAATAGTGGCATCAATCTATTTGATGTTTTCATCCATAACTGCTAAGGAGGGCGCAAGTGCATTTCTCAACTGAGTCTGCTGGGTCCTTATCTTATTGATCTCCACTTTATCTTTTTCTATCTTGTCAAGCTGACCTTGATAGATACTATTGCAGATGTTCATGTCTTGTGTGGATGTCTTGACTGATTTCCTAACACTGTCAGCCAAGATATCTACCTCCTCTATCTTCTTGATATGTTCAGAGGTAAATTTTACCCTATCCATGCAGTTGGCTATTATATTTCTGCCTTTAGTTGCCAACTCTTTCAACATAGACTGACCAATCTCAATGATTTTAAATCTAAGGAAAAATTCTTTACTAGTTCATTTAACCTTTCCTTTTTTTACTCATCTTCTTTAATTCTAGTAGCTGAGTCTACTAAGTTTGTAAAATGTGCTTTGAAGCTTGTTAGTATAGTGCCTACATCATCAACTGACTGAATTTTTGCTACTTTCTTGTCCGTAGGTACAAGGTCATTCAGAATGTTTACTGATTCTAAGAAGAGAGGATTCCTCATAACCTATTTCTCTTTGGCCTTTTCCATGGCTAGGACACTGATCTTGATCAGGTCTTCTTCTCCCCAAGCATCCAGACTTGCTGAGTCAGGAGTTAAGCTTGACAACAATGAGGTAGATGGTTGAATGGATGGTGTGAATATGGTATTCTGACTAGTATCTATGCATTCACTTTTAACTCTGATCTCCATGATTGGTGTCTCATTGTTTTGATTATCTTCCTCTTTTTTCAAGTATGTTGAATCTATAGAGGGAACTTTATCTTGTTGCAAAGATGTATCATCAGTGCATGCCTTCTCTATCTCTTCCGAGTTTACAAATGATTTTTCAACTTTATCCATATCTTTATCAGAAGGGGTCATAGATATATTTATATTATCAATCACTATAGTATCCCTTGAATATTTTGTTGTATCAGAGGCTATTGAGACTGACGGCACTGAAACCTGTGGACCTGTCTTAGGTGAATTATGAATTACTGGTCTTGCAACCTATTTAGGAGGAACTAGAGTTTCCTTAGCTGTAGGTGCCATTGATGGATACATATGTCTATCCAGAAATACCTACTCAAATGCTTTATGAGTCTCTTTACCGACCAGATCATACTCCTTTTTCATGATATGAAGAATTCTTGTTTTGGTTCTTAGGTGCGGCTTTACTAAATCCAACAAAATGACTTTCTCATCATGTGAGCACACCAGGAGAAGACTATCCAATGTTTCTTCTCTTATCCTCATATCCTCTTCAATTTATTACCTCTTTAACATATCAAGTATGTTCCATATCTTGTCTGGTATGACAGTCTTGAGTTCCAATACAGTCCTTTTTAACTTAATCATGTGAGAGATGATCATAGAATGAATCTTTGATTTGTCTATCTCTTGATATTTGTCATATACATTCTTGAGAGACTCTAGTCTTCCTTCATTGAAAATTTTGTTCCTTAAGACATTAAGACTAGGTCTGAAACCTACCTCAGGAGGAGCTTATGTGTTCTTTACCTTTCTCCTTGTAGTTCTCGAGGATGGATGACTAGTGGGTGCTTCCTTCCTTCCTCTAGACTTCTTGC
>MU225537.1:3763863-3789799 GCA_018584345.1 Thuja plicata
TGTTCTCTTCATTCAATTTCAAATCATTGGTGGAGCAATCTTTTAGTTCTTTCCTTAGTTTCTTGATAAGCATTTGTGAGCCATCAAATTTTAGTTTAAGTTCTTCATTTTCTTTCTCAGATCTATCCAAATCTTCAAGGGATGCTTCAATATTCTTTTTTCGATGTTTGACTTCAGCTGAATCCATGATCTCCTCAAGTGGTTAAAATTTTCTCTCTGAGGACCAGGCTCTGATACCAATTGTTGGAAACATTGAGAGGGGGGGGAGGTGAATCAATGTTTAGCTAATTATTCAAATTCAGCAACTTAAACATAAATCAATCATATAACACTTGAAGCTTAACACAAGATCACATAACACAAGATATGATTACGGGGAAACCTTGATTAGAGGAAAACCCTGGTGGGAATTAGTACCGACAAATATTTCACTAGTATAATGAACCTATTAGAGTTCCTTTGCCCTATTAGGAGCAGTCTTTACAATGTAAGTACAATGACCTGGTTAAGGGTCTGACCCTATTAGGATTATTTTACAAACAACCCTGTTAGGGGTGAGGATTCATTGTCCAAGAGCTCACTTCTCAAAGAGAAAGAAGGCTACAACCTCCTGAGAATAGATATGCACTATATCCAAAAGTGAACTGTTGTATGTGACACATATGTCTGATCAGTTCTAGTTATGCGCTTATGCTCTTAACCTCTTTAAGGGCTCTATCTCATACTAATACCTTCATACTGCTCTTCTATACATCTTCTCTGACTATTTCGACAACACTTACAATATATCTTTGCATTATATATATATATATATATATATATATATATATATATATCTTTATGCCTGAATAGACGCAACCATAAACAAGACCTTAGTCGGCCCAAAAACATAATACACAATGCTTCCAAACAAATTGGCTTAAGCGTGTTTTACAAAAATGTTTAATACATAATTACAAACTTATTAAATAGGTGCTTAGCCTTTACATAACAAAAGATTACACACTAATCAAAATCATCAAGTTAGCTTCATACTTTGTATTCTGAACTGCTAGTGTACTTGTTCTTTCTGTAACTTTTTTGTACTGCCATTCCATACCATGCAAGTATAAGGTAAGCATAATAACATACCATAGAGCTTAAGTCTAAATGCACATATCCTAATGTGGTCATACACACGTGTGCTAATGCCCTGATCAACTGCAAGTCACTGTTCTGTTCTGTCTTCTGCACTTAGTCAATTTTCACTTCACAGTTTACTGTCAAAACTTCATATGACTTTGTTTCCATAAAGACAACACAAAATAAGCCATATATTCCTTGGGAGTCAACTTGCCAACAAATGGTTGTTTCTCTATACTTGTAATTGTCTGATTATGTATTTTTGTATTATTTACTTGTACTAAATCCAAGTTCTCCTCTGTCGTGAGCTTTGCCAAACCTTGACCTCTTACAAGTTTTGTAATGTGGATTTCTAGGTTGAATTCTTGAATTTGGTTGATCCACTTACATCTCTTGCTAGTTACTTCTGATTGGGTAAGAATGTCCTTTACTGCTGCATGAGGTACATATGCCAATACCTTTGAACAAACTAAGTATGGTCTAAAATATTTTAAAGCCTTTACTAGGGCATACGCTTGCTTTTCCATCATCTCATAATTCAGCTATGAAACTTGAAGGGATTTTCTAAAAAGGCTATTGGATGTTCAAACCCCTCATCATCTTTTTGTAACAGAACATGAGCAATAGTGTGAAAATATGCAAAGGAAAATAAAGAAAAGGGCTTATTGTAGTATGGTGATTTGAAAATAGGTGCCTCTTGTACTGCCTTCTTTATTATCTCAAATGCTATTTGAGCTTCCTCATTCCAATGAAATTTTTCATCTTTCTTTAGCAACTTGATAATTTGTTTGACAACCTCTGCAAAGTTAGCTATGAATATTTTGACAAGTTTTATCTTCCTTAAGAAAGATTATACTCCTTTTATATTTTTTGGAGCACTAACTTTTTGGATAGCTTCTATTCTCTCAGGGTCTATCCTAAATCCATCTTTGGAAACTATATGTCCTAGTAACTTTCCTTCTATAACTACCAAATGACATTTTCTAGGGTATAGTGAAACACCATACTCTAAAGCCTTATTAAATTTTTTTTGTAGGTGTTCACAGTGATCCCCTTCTGTTTTAGAATATGCAGTCAAGTCATCTTGATAAATAACCATGAATAGATCAATAAATTATTTAAATGCCACATCCATGAATCTTTAGAAAGTTTCTCCTGCATTTATTAATCCAAAGTGCATTCTGACATAGACATAGGTTCCCCATGGAGTAGTAAAAGCAGTCTTGAATTTCTCTGATTCTTTCACAAGTACCTAGTTGTAGCCTGAGAATCCATCCATCATTGATAGAAACTCACAACTAGTTACCTTATGCAACATTGCTTCCATATTTGGTAGAGAATAGTTATCTTTTAAGGAAGCAATATTCAAGTTTCTGAAATCTACACACAGTCTTATGTCACCATTCTTCTTTCTTATTGGTACTATGTTTGAGACCCAAGTTGAGGGTCTGATTGGCTAAATGATTCTAGCATCTTTTAATTTCATCAACTCCTGTTGCATCTTAGGAGCCAATAGAGGATTAATAGGTCTCTGCTTCTGTCTGAATGGTTTCATGTTAGTTTTGAGTGGGATTTCATGTTGGAAAATATCCTCTCTATAAGGCTTAAGATCTTCATATGACCAAGCAAAAACATTCTTATGTTTCCTTAGTAGTTTTATCAAGTTGGTTCTACCATGAGAGTCTAATCCTTTTCCAATGAAAACTATTTGAGGAGTGGTTTGTGAACCCAAATTTATTTCCTCTAAATCCTCAATCTTGGCATTGCTTATTCCTGATATTTGTTCACTTTGATTGGTAAAAAATGCCTCTAGTTCTACCAATCCCTTAGGAATATGGTTAGAACTAAGTTGCACAACCTCATTCCCCCAGTATACAATCCTTACCATCAATGACTTCAAGAAGATTATTGCAATCTATATGCTGGTCCTCATAATGGTCAAGGAACTAAAGAAATCTAAGGATTTCTTTCTCATCCTAAAACACTTTCCAGTTGTAAATGTTTTCTAGGACAACTAGTCTTCTTTTGACTTCCACAATTGATACCCCATTTAAGGTCATGCCATCAGTTTTCAAGGCCACATTTGCCAAGAAATCTTCCATTATGTTTCTAGACCTTTCTATCTAGTTTATATTAAAGGCATCAAATAATTCTATTTGATCCCAAATATCATGTCTATACATTTTCAATCTGTCATTCTTTACAACATATTTGGTTCTCACCTAGGATACTACTAATTCTGAATCACCATAGACTTTTAAACATTTTATACCATGTTTAGTAGCAATTTCTAGCCCTAGAAACAAATCTTCATACTTTGTTGTATTATTTGTACATTGAAAAGATAGTAGAAAAGAATATTTGAATGTGGTACCTAATGGAGAGATAAATAGAACTCCAACTCCTGATACTTCTTTTGAATAGGCTCCATCAAAGTACATCTGCCACAAACCATCATTTTGTACAGATAATTCCTTCACCAAAGGATCAATATTTTCACACTGGTGAGTACTCCTTTTGATTCTAAAATTGTCCATGTCAATGTCAACACAATAATTAATATCTGCATCCTCAAGTAATTCTATCATGTGAGGTGTTCTTCCCTCTCTAGATATCTTTACATTATTTCCAGCTATATTGAAAGTGGCATAAGATAGATCACATTGTATACCGCCACCCATTGAAGCACTCCAATTCCTGGATAACAACATGCCATAATGTGGTGGTATGTCAACCACCAGTACACTCATAGTTAACATTGTATCTAGACACATCGCTAATTTGTAGGGTAGGGCTTCAATAGTCCCAATAAAAGGAATTTCTCTTGATTCCATTGCTTGGCATCTCCCATGAGGAGTGTCTACTTGTAAACCCATGGATCTCATAATCTCTGTAGGCACGACTATATTTGATGCTCCTAAATCTATCATACAGTTTTTTGGGATCTTTCCATTTATAACCAAAGTTAAGAAAAAGGGGTCAACAACCACTGCAAAAGTGTTTATGTTCAAGTAGATCTTAGGGATCTCAGAGATCATCCCCTCAGGATCTTTCCCCTTGTTTTTGGATTTATTTTCAATATGCTATGTTTTTTCTGAGGTTTTATCAGTGACACATTATTCAAGACTGACAAAACTTTATCTTTATGTTCTTTTATTCTCATCATCTCAACAAATGAGACCTTCACAGTCATCTGAGATAAGCATTGTCCCATATCTAGTGGAGTATACTTTACATTAGTGGTTTTAGATTTTTCTACAATAATATTATTTTCTTCTAGTTGAATATGCATAGCAGGTTCTTCCCTCCTAGATTTCTTATTTTCCACTTTGGGGGAAGAAGAACTTGCCTCTGGCTCTTTAGCCTTTTCCAAATGTACATCTTTTTTCTCATGAGCTTTGTTTACTATCTCGACCTTAGGTATATTTTCATTTTCCCTAGGTCCATCCTTTTTAGGTACATATTTGACATCTTTTTTGTTTTCTTTTATAAAGATGACTGATGGTTGACTACCAACATTACCCACCACTTTGTTTCTTAGGTGATAGTTGTTTCTAGCTTTGTTCACTAAGTCAGTAGTGAATCTGGATTTTTCCTCATCAGAAGCTTTTCTCAGTACTAGAGACTCCTAACTATTTTGGGCATAACACCTTATGTGGTCATCCCTTTCTTCTTCCTCACTATCTGAAAAGACTTACTGCTAGTGTACTTCAACTCTTCCTTGTGAGACATATATGTCATGATTCTCAATTTCTTCATCAGAACCCATATCATGACAAGAATATTCATTATTCATATTATAATCACATGTATCATCTTCATCCTTATCTTGCTCCTCATTTGATTTTAAATCTAAAGAAACAACACAAAAATCAGGATTGTGTGGTGCCGCATAGGCCTCACACCAGAAGTCATCATTGTACATATGAATAGCATTTTTATGTAAAGGATCAGGGGTCCTATTATCAGTTTTCTCTTTTCTAGGTGGAGAAATAGGCTTACCATCCTTAAATTGGGTACCATAGGGGTAGTTTTGCATCCTATTTTGTGGATTGTAATTACTATTATAGGATGGCTTATTGTTTTGTGGAGCCCTATACTCTCTGTTCTCAGTCTCCTTTTGATTACTTCTATTAAAGCGTGGATCCTCTATTTTACCCAACTTCCCTAATATCCTTCTGTTCATTTCTATGTTCACAACTATTTTATAGGCTTCTGTTAAATTCCTAGGATTTTTATCCCTCAATTCATAGCCCATTTTTTAATCAAAGGCATTAAGATAGGTAGCAAGCCATACCTTCTGATCTAGCTTCATCTTTTGGAATATCTTATGCCTAGATTGCTGAAATATTGTATTGAACTCTGTTACTTCTTCATTTGAGTTCTTCCTTATGTTGTTAAACTCATTAAGCAAAAACCCTTCATTAGTCTTGTCACCATATTTATCTTTGAAAAGATCAACCAGTTCATCCATCATACCTACAGAACCATGAGTTAAGCTCCTAAACCATTCCCTAGCATCTTCTACTAGAGATTGTACAAATAGCTTCATTAGAAAATCATCACGATTGATATCTAAATCATCTATAACATCAAAGAATTTTCTTAAATGTTCTTCACAAGTGACAACATTATTACCTGAAAATTTTGGGAGCTTATCTCCCATATCCTCTAGTATTACATTAGGATAACCTAGATTTCCAAAGAAAGAAAATTGCGTATACCTTTCTACATGAAGAGGCCTCCTTTGAAATTTTTCATTCTCCTTGGGAGAAAAGAATTTGCTATGGTCTTTTAAAGAATAAGCCTTATTTTTTGATGTTGTAGGGTGCTTGGTATCAACAAAATAAATTGTAGTTGACTGCAAGAAGTCAATTTTTCTTTTCATTTAAATGGTAGCAGCTTCTGCTTCAGATTTTTCCAACATCTTAGCCATAGTTTCTTTCTCTTTTCTAATTTTTTCAAGGTCAATGTCTAATTTGGACATTTTCTCTGCCAGGTTCTTTTGAGTTGTTGGTTTTTCAAATTTTGTTTCTACAACTTTACTCTTTCCTTTATCTTTGAAGTCTTGAGAACCTAACTTTTGGTGGGTGCTGGGAATCTCTTGGTCTCTTCAAGACCTCTCAATATTCCTTGCAGCTTGATGTCTTAAGGTTCTTTTCCTATATTTGTCAACATCTTTCAGCTCATTTTTTTTCTTCTTATGTTCCTTTTCCCTTTTCATCTGTTGAATAAGGGAAAGTTACTTCATGAGGATTCTTTCTTCCTCTGTAAGCTCATCTGAAGGAACTTCTTCAGAATCTGAACTAATTGTATCAGTTCCTTCTCCCTCACTAGAAGTGTTGGTGACTGCATAGGTGTCTAGTCCAAGACTTGGTGCTTCTAAATATTCTAAGGCACTCTCTTCTTGACTAGACTGGTTATTGTTTTTCCTTCTAGTGCTATTCTCTTCACTTCTTGGAGGAGAATCATTTATACTTGCTTGATTTTTATTCTATCTCCAAGACATCCTAGTTTTTGAAGTAGTGGGGATCCCACTATCAAACTCAACTTCTAGATTGTTTCTCATTCTAGACCTAATATTCATATTTGAAAATATATCTTTGATTCTTCAACTAATCACAGAGATTTCACTTTTAGAGTCGCGACCCAAACTTGGGAAATACTGAATACTACTAGAATAATCTTAAAATTGGCAAAACTCAATTGTAACTTGTTTTGACTTCTTAAATACTAGAGATTCCTTATAAGCTTCTTTTCAATTTTTACACGAGTCCCCAAAGGAGTCGCCAATTTGTTAGGTGGCTCAAAAGGGTCAACTCAACCTCTAGTTTGAAAAATTTAAAGGATACTGGACTAGAGAATCTAGGATACAAAAATCTTTTTTATATCCCCAGTAGATTCGCCAATTTGTTAGCACTTTTTCTTGCAGAAATAATTTTTATATGACAGTATAGTTGTGTACTTCAATGTCAACTCCTATTTCATGCAAAAGAAAGGCTAATTAATGAGGGTATTAGATAACATCTGGGGAAACTATTACCTCCTCCTTCTTTTTTGAGATCCACTGGCTCAGGCAGGTATTACCTATGTATGATGATTGATTTACAGTATCTTTTAAGTTTGATTATCTTCTTACTGAAATACTGAAATGCCTTTTAATGGATCAATAAGAAAATGACTATGAATATCCTGATACAGAGCTTAATGATCCACACTAGTATTTGGACAACAAAAATTAGTAAGGTAATAAGTATTCTCTTCCTTCTTCTCTTTTTAGTTCTTATGAACCTCAGGAAGGATAACCTATTTTGATTCTCTTTTTTCGGTTCTTATGAACCTCAGGAAGGATAACCTAGTTTGATTCTCTCTTAAAGGAATCAGTAAACTAAATTGTATTCCTCTAAAACAAAATTACTTGAATGGAATGTATATTTGAAAAGGTGAATGATTTGATAAATTAAAATACTGATTGGACAATGATCAATTACTTAGCCAATTATAAACCAGTGCCTAATCCTTGAGCTATAGAGTCGATAGATGCAGTTCCACAGAAAAGATAAATAAAGATACTATAGGATGCCTTACAACCTATATGCAACTCAGGTAAAGTGCCTTACAAACTACCCTGTTACTTCCACACTGCTATATCAAATCCTCAAATACTATAATACTCCCTGAAACTGCTCACAAAACTTAGTCCTTTCCTTGAAAGAAACTTGCAAGTAGTTAGACAACTACCTTGTAACCGATATGTTTAAAGTGCCTTACAATTTAAACATAAAAGATCATACACAATAAGTAAAGAGAAAACAAAAATATAAAATAAGAGTTGCACTGTATTTTATTTATATATTCATGCTTCAGTACATATAGAGAATTAAAGATCAAAGAAAACTCAGACCAAAATTTAGAAGTCTGGCTTGCAATTAAATTTCATTATTTCCAATTCCAACCTCTTTTACAAAATGATACAAGAGAACTATTTATAGGCCTAAAACATCTTGGACTCGTTAAGATAAGGTTTCTACAAGCTTCGGATGGTTTATAAAACCTAACCATAAAATGTAGAAAAGGCAAAAGACAGGAATGAACCAAGCGGTGGAAGGACAAGATGAAGAATGAAATTTGATTTTCTTCTTTGTCTTCTTGTGATCTTTGGTGCTTTTGCCTGTATGTGTTCAGGATAGCATCTGATAGTTGAAATAAGATCTAGTGACTGCCAATATAGGCTAACTTACACTAATTTCTTTAAGATTTCTAACCTCTCTATGCTCAAAGAGCAGGCGCCAAGTGTTTCTCTATTCTTCATTAATGACAGCAATGTCCTCTGCAACAACTTTCTTCTTTTTAGGCTTTGTCATTGTATCACATGCTGCTACATCATCTTCAGTAGGCCAATTAAAGCTCTTAATTCTCTCAAGTTGTGCTTTTTAACCATTCCATTGAGTATCTGTTATACTCTTGACATCTGTTATAAATTTTTTGATGCCACTCTCAGCCTTAAAGGCTTCATCCAAAATCTTATTATAACATTCCATATCTAATTCTGCATTTTTATTAATAAATGCCTCTTTCTTAGGTAGTTTAGCATCAAATTCTATTTTTCATGCCTCCAAAGGTTTCATCTGATTGTCATCTCCCTTGATTGGAGGAATAAATCTATCAAAATATGATCTAAAGAGATTTATTCTGGCCTCAATCTGATTTAACTTTCCCTTGAAGAAAGAAAAAGTTACATTTATCTTTTATATTTCATCACCAACCTCTGTGATTATCTTTGGAAGATCATTCCTATGTGGTTGCAAAGATGCCAACCTCTCAAATAATTGAGTCCTGCTAGACCATGTTCAAAAGTAGGGGTTTAAGATAGAAATAAAACTTGTTACCTCAGCATGCAAAACATGAAGCTTATTATATGCATTTAAAAATTGACTAGTTTTATCCTTTAATATATCAATCCTATGTTGAAATAAACTCATTAATGATCCTAGGAAAATCTCATTATGATCCATGATCTGTTCCTCTATTTCAGCATTCTCCCCTATTATCTCTATTTGGACCTTTGCATGTGTAACCTCTTTTGGTGATGTAGGGATAACCTCAGGTTTCTCCATCAATTGTTGAGTTAAATCTCTAATTGTGTTCTCCAAAGAATGAATCTTAATGTGACATAGCTCCTTATCCTTTACAATAGAACTGGTCTCTTCTATCAAGGTGTTATACCTTTGTTATATCTGTTCAGTTTTAGCTACATTCAATTGGGCAAAATGTGACAATACTTGTGAAATTTCCATGTCATTAGTATTGTTAATAGACCATACCATTTGACTACCCACCATGTTTTCTCGAATATTTAACAAGCTTGTATTTTTATCCTTAAGAGCTAAGCTCCACATTGCAACAGCCTGGGACTTTGGGTTATAACCAAATCCTTTGATTAGTTCTCGAACCTGCAGTTATGATGATAGTTTTAAGTCAGGTTGCTTCCTTATTTGATCAATTATAAATGTTGAGGCTAAATCCCAGCCTTCAACAAGTAACATCCCACTGGCTTTGACCATTTTTCTTTCTTCCTCTAGAGTAATTTGCTCTATTTCAAGATCATAATCCTATATAGCCTGTAGGGCTTCAGTTGTTACTAGCTCTCCTCCATCCAACTGAAGTTGTTTTCCAACTTGTTGTTGCTTATTCCATCTAAGGAAGTCTTTGAAATCTTTGGTTTTGATGAAATTTTCATCATCAAGGAATTGTTGCTGATGAATTATTCTTTCATCAATGCATGTTCTAAGAGGTAATTCAATATTTTCCTCTTCATCATGTTGCAACTTTTTTCCCTTTCTGATTTCCTTCCTCAACTGATGATCATATGGTCTATTACCAGGAATAAGAGCACCAACTTTATCCTTTTTATTCTCTCTTCTCACATAGATTATTGCTTGGGAAGGCTCACCAAGTTCAACTCTTTTCTTTTTCAGAGGAGGCTTATTGGTAACCTCAATTTCTAGGACCTCTATTAGGTCAATAATGTTTTCATCTCTTGCTTGTTCTTCTGCAATTGCCTGATTGAATGGAGGGGAAATGGGTGAAGGGTAGCCTTCATCACTGTCATCATCATATACTTATTCAGAGTGCTCTACTTGGCCCTTCTCCAGTACTACTAGTGCATCCTCTAAATTATTGCACAGGAAAGTGTGAGAGTCAATCATGGCCTCTATCCTTTTTAAATAAGGTAAATCAAGGAAGAACCCCCCAAAAGACAATCCTTTCCTCTTTACCTTCCTTTCCAAGTCCATTAATTCTTTAATTTTATTTTCTCTTAGAATTACTTCTTCATCCTCAATAATATTCCCTATGACTTCTTCTTCCATGCACTCTTCATACTCACAAGTATAAGGAATGGTTGGGGTTAGAAGCTTCTTGGCACTTGCAACAAATCCCTCTATATCAATGTATCTATACAATGCCACACCCATCCTATAATGGATTAACCAAAGTTTCAATAAATCTATGGCTCTTTTGCCAATAATGAATTAATATACTTTGAATTATCTAGGACTGAATGTCCCTTTCCTGTGAGGAGCCAGATGCTCCTTATCTGTTAACATGAGCTACCAGATAAACTCCATTGCTGCAATTCTGGAAGGAACATGGAATGGAAGTATGTGTGGTAGATGTGAACATCCATATACTCTAATCATAGTAAAATTCTCCTCCATGTAGAAATCACCCCAGTTATGATCTCCAGGCCACTTGTCTACATATTCACAAGGCCTCAACAATTGCAGCAACTTGGCTGGTAATCTGTTCTTGTTTACTCCTAGACACTACAGTAATGGATAAACTATCCAGTTCTCAAATGCACAGAACTCACAATCCTTAGCAGTATAATTCCATATTCTTATCCAAAATTGAATAAGGTTGGGCTAAACTAGGTGAAATCTTTGTGGTCTCAAATTATTTAGATCCATTATAGGGTAGTTGTAATACATTATCAAATGCATCAGGATAGAGTAATGTAAAAACTTAGGCTCCTTTTCTTTATTCTAGATGGCCACAAATCCCTCATGCATTCTAGAAATTATATACTAAATATAATAATAAGTGGTGCTAGCATGGACATCCTGCATGTCTAAGGTAATCATCAGGACATTTGCAGTGATTCTCTTTGTACCCCCATCCCTTCCTAATACTCTATAGAGTGCAAAAGTAATATACTTGATATAATGATTCAAATCCTTATAAGAATAAGGTGCAAGTCCTAGCATGGGGGAAATATAGTTCTTTATTTGTCTAGGAATATACCTTTCTACTAAACTTTTAACTACCCCAGCCTGTTTTTCATACCTAGCTTCCTATTTCTTCAGGTCAATCTCTGTTGACATAGGGTAGTAGAGGTTGAAATCTTTCATAAATGAATTTATGTTTAAGGCTACTAGTGTAGGGCCATCACTCCTCTTAATTGTCTTAGAAAGCACATCATAGTTATTTTCTAAAGCTAGAACAAGATCAGTATATATGAATACATCAGGCACAATTAACTTATCTAACCCACATGTCCAAGGGTTCGACATAGGTAGAACTTCATCAGAATTTTTATAAAAATAATTAAAAAGAGAGTAACTTGATGAATCTGGAGTTTTGGCATCTCAGATATATGCTAGGTCATCATTTAGGATATCATCCTTCAAATTCTTATTCTGTGTTGATCCTGGTAGTAATGTCATAAATTCATCTAAGAAATTCATTTTATCTTTGGCCTCATCATCCATTTCTTCACTTTTCCCACTGGTGGAGGCTGCACTCATTGCTGTACTCATCTTGGCTGCTTGCTTTTATTACAACCTTTCTAACCGATATTGAGACAAATCTTCTCACTGGAAACCCTTACTTCTAAACTGTAATGTGCTAAAAACAATCAAAAGCTCTGAAAACCAACCAAATTCCTTGAATTCTGAACTGGAAACCTTGATTGCTTAACCTTTCAAAAGCTAGAAAATCTCTTTTATGCAAACACTGATAACTTGGTAATTTCTTTGCTCTAGATTCTGAAGGCAATGTAGATGAAAATTAAGCACAATATCATCTATTTATGGTAAAGAATGATTAAGGTACATAGCTCATAATTGGGTAATCCCATCACTTTCTGCCTTCAATTTAGCATACTGTGACATCAATGCTTTCTCATAGTTGTAGCCTCTGATTATGACAGGAAATCAAATTCAAATGAGTGCAGAATTGATGAAAAATCCTTATTAAATTCAACAAGAGGTCAATTCTGATCTAATTGGCTGATCCTCAGACACCTCAGCTACCTTTCCAAGCTGTCATAACTTCTCTGAATCCTCATTGGCTAATGAATTTTCAACTTTGCGCATCAGCAACTGTATTAATTTTTACCATGCCTTAACTTTCAATTTTCCTTATTGGCGACCTCACGACTACAAATTATCTCCATGTTGCTGAGAAAAATCCTTAACTGTGATCACTTTCTGAGACTTGGTGACATAAGACATTATTAACTTTAGTTTCCTTTTGGCGACCACGCGACTATGGAAAAGCTAAGTCGCTGAGATATTTCCCTTACTCCAGGTTTATTATGAGACTACGTGATCACTGTTGATTTCCTTTGATCTGACGCCCTTTGCCAAGTCTCTTAATCTTTTGGTATAACTCTAAATTGTTCTAAGACTTCGCGACATAAGCCTTGTCTCTTAATCACTGAATAATTTATCACTTGATTATTTTAATTAGAGACTCAGTGACCAAGATTTTTAATAGCTTTGCTTTAACAACCTAATTCCTTTTGGATACTACATGACATAGAACATGTTTCATTGTCATTGAACAAATTTCACTTTATCAAATGCATCAAGAGACTACCCGACTACCATTGATATTTCTTAGCTCAGTATCTAACGGCCAATATTAAGTCTCATAATAATTATATCAAACCCTAATATGTCTTGAGACCTAGCGACTAAAGCATAATAAAACCTTTATTTCCTTCTGTCTCTTATTCGCTAGAAGAAAATATAATTGGCCATCTTATTCAGAGACTACCCGACAACCGTTGATTTCCAATTTGACAACATCTAATGGCTCCCGCTAAGTCTCTTAATATTTCATGTAAACCCTAAATCATCTTGAGACTTGGAAACAACAATCTTTGTCTCATAATCGCCAAATAATTTTATTGTATTAAAAATTAATCAGACACCACATGACTATACCTTTAATCATTATCATATTTAGCCACGTGTCTCAATGTTATTCCTTGTCTCCTGATCGCTGAATAACTATTAACTTTTCAAATGCTATAAGAGACTTAGCGCCACCCATTGGATCTTACCTTGATCTAATGGGTGTCTCCAAGTCTTGCAATCATTTTCTTAACTCATCATTTATCCTGAGACTTAGCAACAACACTTCTACTCAAATTGACATTCAATCCAGTTTTATTCAGAGACTTGGCGAATGTTAAAACTCCATGTCATTGAATGATTTAATAACTACAGATTTAATCCAGAGACTTCCCTACTGTCGTTGGATTTAATCTGAGATGAACAGTTGTCGCTAAATCTCTTGTTCTTTCACTTAACTCACATTTTATTATGAGACCTAGTGACAACAGGTTATATCAGGAGATAATGCGACTAAGTGGACTCGAAGTCACAATATAAAATCATTAACCCTGATCTTATCAAGAGATAACCCGACCACCGTTAGATCATATTTCAGATGGACGGTTTGCACCAAATCTCATGATCATTGAAGCATATTCTTTTTTATTAAGAGATAGCATGACATCCAGAGACTAAGCGACCAACATAAAAGCACATGACTTATTCTCAGGGCTTAAGTGTATGAAAAAGTAATATGAAAATAGAACCTGTTTAAGAAATTTAGGTCTTTTTTGCATTTTTGCATAGAAATGACCCAAGGGATTAGGGTTTTAAGCATTTCCAACTAGGTTTAGGGATAAAACAATATTTGTAGAGGTATATAAGCAATTTCAACCATGACTTCAACTTTTTGAGCATAGGAGTGATAGGAAACTTCAAACTTTTACAGGGCAAACTCAAAAATAGGAAATACAACCAAAATATAGATTACATAAAGTATTCAATGGGATTAGAAAATCCCATTTATTTTACATTCTTCAACCAAAAATTGGTTGTATCCAAACATGTGACTGTTCACCATTTCTACAGAACCATGGTGATAGTTAGAGGTGCGTCTGATTCAAATTTTGAATCACCTCCAACTATCCACTATCAACTTCCTCTTAGCTTTTTCTTCTATTCAACCATCCTTAGGATTTTATAAGCAATCCAGATAGTTACGCAATTATAACTACCTCTTGGAGACTGACCAATTTCTTTCGGTTACCAGTAACCTTCTTCCTTGTGCCGACTGGTAATTTTTGTTGCCCTCCTTTTGCCGACCTGATATAACTTGTGAAAACCTAAACAAAACCTATGCTTCTAAACCCATTACATCATTTTGGCACTTTTAGTGCATCTCATTACTACTGACCTTGAAAATTTTCCAATTCTCTTGAAAAAGTGAATTCAATAACCTACAAAAATTTGGACTGCAAACTACATCTTCAACTTTGTCTTCATCCGTGTCTTTTCCATCTCAACTTCTTCTTCTACATGATATCTTTAGTATACCATGTCTTCAAACTAAGACTCCCATTAATGGATTTTGTAGTGGCTACCTTCAAGGTGATGTTACAGACTCAAGTCCACTCCCTCATGCTGCTACACAACCTCTCTTGCCTCACCCATGAGTTCTTTATCTGCCTCTCTCCCCATGTCTATTGGAAACCAACTGGACCATCTTCTCTAGCCCTGAATCATCTCCTATGATCCTCTTGATAGACCTCCATGCCCACCCATTTTTAGTGAGTGAATGTGCACCTGCAACCATGAAAATTCAACAATACGAATCAATTTACCAAACCTCTTTCTCATCCCAAATGTTTCACTGAGCTCTGATACCAATTAATGCAGAGAGATAACTAGAAGCTCATCAATCCCTAGGATCCTAATGATCCAATATCCTTTCAAAAAATGAACAACTTGTCAGAGGCAAATATCATCTCTTCTCATCAATCTAGGATTCTTCTAATGTAGGGTCGCCACTTTGGAACACTCTTAGAGGATGATTCAATTCCAAGAATCCAAAAAGGACTCTAAATCTTCCAATCCCCAAAAATATGACTCGACCAACATTGGACAACTCAACATTTACTATCACTCAACATATACATGAACACTCAACAATAACTATTTTTATTTCAAACTCATCATTTATGTTGCTTTGGCCAATGACCAAGCACTATAATAAACCCATTTCCCAAACAACTAGGAAATCCCTGACAGTTTCAAATACCCTTTTCAATGCTACAAAACATATCCCAGATCCAGAAGATGTAACTTTGGACCAACTACTAGTTCCACTACCTTTGCAGCAACCAAATAGGCCTAAAATGCACCCAATAACAAAGAAACTCCTAAGAGATCTTTCTCCTTTGACTCCTAGTCATGCAATAGTCTAGGAAAATTATTAGACACACAAAATTATCAAGGTCTTGGGTCACCAACATTAACCTATTCTTCTAGGCATCAAACCATCACATATCCTATTAATATTGCATTGGATGAAGAGTTTAACAACACAAAACACAAGATTGTGTCAATAGTGCAGAGACTATGAAAGTCATAGGAAATAAAACTCTTCAATTAAAATATGGATGCATTACATCAATTTTTTTATGGGAATAGACAATCCTATTCATTTTACATTCTTCAACCAAAACTTGGTTGTATCCAAACACATGATTGTTCACCATTCCTACAGAACCATGATGACAGTTAGAGGTGCGACTAAGTCAAATTTTGAGTCACCTCCAACTATCCACTATCAACTTCCTCTTATTATTTTCTTTTTTGTTCAACCATCCTTAGGCTTTATAATAAATCCTGATGGTTACGCAGTTATAAATACCTCTCAGAGACCGACCAACTGTTGTTGGTTACCGGTAACTGCCTTCCTTGTGCCGACCAGTAACTGTCGCTGCCCTCCTTGTGCCGACCTGACATACCTTGTGTTGACCTGACATAAAACCTATGCTTCTAAACCCACTACATGATTTTGGAAATTTTAGTTTATCTCATTACATTTTGGTGGCTCTAATGGCCAAATTACATGGATTAATCGACCTTATACAAACAAAATGGATCATTACATGACCTTAGACTTCTTGGATCAGGTGCTCCTACAGCAATAAAGGTTGTTGAAAATATATTTTATGTGATGTTGGAAGAAAAGGAAGAAATAAGGATTCATTATTTTTGAAGAAAAGATGAGGATGGAAGAGGTAATAAAAGAAATTAGTGCATGATACAAAGATTTTAAGAAAGAAAATTTATACAGAAATATTATCATGGATTGAAGATATAACTATGAATAAAACTCAGAAATGGTGGTTGCTGAAAGTATTAAATGATACAAAGAGGAAGATGACTGATAATTTTTATAAAGTACTATACACAATAGAAATATTCTACAAATTTTTATAGTAGATATGAACTTGATAAGGTGAGAGTTTGTGACAAAGAAATAACAATATAAAAAGTTTTTGTAGATTGCATTGATTTATTTCAGATTACTGCTTGTCTATGTTTTTGATTGATATTTTTATGATTGTGACTGGGACACTATTGATCATTTTTCTCACCATCAGATCCTCATATCTTTCCTCCTCACAGTTTCTAGTTATTAAAATATGCAGGGCTAAATCCTATGGAAAATATCAGATAAGACATATCGATGTAACAATACTTAGGTTACATCGATATGGTCTTGCGGTGCTTCAATGAGAGCTAAGGAATGTTTTTTGGCAAGGCAAGTTCATTATTTATCTAAAAATCTAAACAAGATTATTCCTCAAGCTTCAAATATTGGATATTGGTATAACCGGCTACAGGTTCTACTGACGAAGTTTATCGACAAAAGTATTTCCAACAGAGGTTTCATAGATGATCATAGGTGATCATTTTGTGCAGGTTGACTTGCCAATAAGTGTCATTAGGGTAAGTCACCCCAATGAGTCTCTTCATCGGGGCATAATAAGCTACCAAAATATTATTCTTGATAATATTAGTTATTCCAATGAGTTGCATTAGAAGGTGTCTCTTTGATGATGATATCAAAAAGCTAGGTGCAGAGGGTTTCAACAAGACTTTCTTTTGTTCTATCGATGGGGATTTCTGATTAGATTTGGTGGTTGATGAGGTCTTTCTGGTCCTCATCAAAATATATTGATGCAGGAGAATCTTGGGTCATTGGCAATGCCACACAACCAAAAATATGTTTGTTTTGTTCTTTAATATGTTTGGAGGCTACTCAGGTAATACTTTGGTTCTCGGGCTTTGCTACTCAATAATGCTTGTTTTGGGTTAGCTCCGTTGCTCAAGTTTTTGTCACTCAGGCATGCTTATTTTTTTTCTTAGGTTCTACTCTCTACCGTGCTTGTTTCTGTTGCTCAGTTTATTCACTCAGGCATGCTTGGATTTCTTGTGTCGCTCAAATTTTGTTCCTGCTGCTTAGTTTCTTCTTTTCCCGAGGCTCTTTATTGCTTGGTCAACCTTTTCCTAAGATGATTCATTTTGGGAGTTGGATCTGATGGCTGACTTCTTCATTTAATTTCCATTTTTGAATTGATTTGGGGTCTCTCATTGAGATCTGTGTGGACCTAAATCTGGGTATCACTTATGGATTTGAGTGTAGACCTTCTTTGGTGGACTCTTGTATATATAATTTTGTATGTTCTTAGTTTAGGTATCATTCTTAGAGAAAGAAAGCAAATGTTTAGATATTGAGATCGAAGGTTTTTGATCTTTGTTGTATGAATATCTTATTGTAATTCATTGAATATATGGCCGAAACTAGGAAGACCTTATAGCCTGACATGTAATGATTTTGATCAAGTTAATATAAAGGATCTTTGTGTTTTCTTCTCTCACTATGTTGTTTGGCTTTCACATTGATTCTGCAAGGTGGTTTGGTGGTTGGGTGAGCCTCGGGCCCCTACACCTTGTCCCTCCTTGTGTTAGGTGGTATCAGAGCGTCATGAGATCTAAGTTCCTTCTTGAAACCATAACCTTATTTTTTTTTTTTTGTGGTAGCAGATTGTGATCTGACCTACAATTGCAAAGGGATTCAAGATGGTTTGTGGGAGAGGAAATGCAGATCTAGGTCTATCTGATATGCTTAGACATATTGCTGCTAGATTGGAAGCTGTTGAGACATCCCAACACAGAGGAAGGCATCTTGATGATGTTAGTGATGATGAATTGAATAGGTTCAAGGTGAAGCTGCACCTGCACCTGTGATGAATCAGGAAGAAGAGCGATTCCTAAGAGCTTTGACAAGTTTGAAATCCACATCTTAGTTTAATCCTCCTGAGTATAGTGAAAAATTGGATTCTGGTGAATTGATAGACTGGATAACAGAAATGGAAAAGTATTTTGAATATGAGAATGTGGCAAAAGATAAGAAGGCGAAGATTGCAAGCACAAAGTTGAAAGGTCATGCATCCCTATGGTTGGAACATCTACAATTGGATCAAAAGAAGGGTAAAGAAAAAATCAGCGTATGGGACAAGATGGTAAACAAATTGAAAGGCAAGTTTCTAACCTTGTGATTATCAGATTAACCTAATTTGGCGAATGCAAAGTGTGAAGCAGAAAGACAAATTAGTAAAATAGTACATTGAGGAATTCTACAAATTGCACATCAGATCTGGACATGTTGAAGATGAGGTGGAAAGAGTAGCAAGATACCTGAATGGCTTGAGAAGTTCCATACAAGATGAAATCAGTTTAGTCAAGATGGAAAGCATTGAGGAGGCATACCAATTTGCCCTAAAAGCTGAGGAAAAGTTGAACAAAGGATATGAACAAAGACAAAGAGGCAGAGGAGGTAGATTCCCTAGAGGAAGATATAGATCTCATGGTGAAAATAGTAGATCTGAACCAGACAAATTAGTTTAAGACACATCTCAAGACAAAGGAAAGGATGAATGGAAAGGTGGAAATTTATATCGAGGAAGAGGTAATTACTCCAGAGCTGGTTATAGAAGAAAAGGATTCCAAGTAACTTGTTACAATTGTGGTGAAGAAGGAAATAAATCCTTTGAATGTACACATGCAAGCAAGAAAGGAAGTAGTAGCAGAAATGCATTGGTGCAAGAGGAGTCACCAAATAAAGTTGAAAAGAAAGGAAATTTCATGATCTGAAGGATACTTGGGAGTGAAAAGGATAAGCAAGATCTGATCAGGAAAATTTTGTTCAAGACTAGATGTAGAGTTGTAGATAAACTTTGGAAGGTGATTGCTGACAGTGAAAGCTCAGAGAATCTAGCATCTGAGGAAATTGTTGCAAATTTGCAGTTGGAGAGGATGAAACACCCAAAACCCTATCAAATCTCATGGATCAAGGATGATCATACATTAATGGTGAGTGAAAAATGTTTTGTGAATCTGAAAATTGGAAATTATTATGATAAGGTGTTGTGTGATATTATGCGTATGGATTGTTGTCACATTTTGTTAGGTAGACCTTGGCAATATGATAGACATGTTATACATGATGGAAGATTGAATAGATATTCTATTTGGGTTGATGGTAAGAAGCAGGTTTTGCTACCTTTGGTTGAAGAATTTGTTGGTGAGATATATACATCTGTGAAAGTTTGTCTGATGGAAGGTAGACAGTTTGTTAAAGATTTGAAAAGAAATGATATCTAGTATGCTTTGATTCCTAACAAACCAAGTAAGAATATAGAAGATGAAATTATTGTAAAAGTTGGAAAGTTACTCACTGAGTACAAGGAGATAATTTTAGATAATTTACCTGATGGTTTGCCACCAATGAGAGATATCAGTCATTGTATGGATCTAATTCTTGGAGCTAGTTTACCGAACAAAGCACCACATAGGTTAACACCTACCAAAAATGAAGATCTTAACCGACAAGTTCATGAATTGTTGAACAAATGCTTGATCTAAGAAAGTTTGAGTCCATGTGCAGTACCTACTATGTTGGCACCTAAGAAGAATGGAGAATGGAGAATGTGCATTGATTCCAGTGAAATTAATAAGATCACAGTGAAGTATAGGTTTCCTATACCAAGAATGGATGACATAATGGATTGTTTGAGTGGAGCAAAATATTTTACCAAAATTGATTTGAAAAGTGGATATCATCAGATCAAAATCAGAGAAGGAGATGAATGGAGGACTTCTTTCAAGACAAAGGAAGGTTTGTATGAGTGGTTGGTTATGCCTTTTTGGTTTAACTAATGCACCGAGGACATTTATGAGGTTAATGAATGAAGTTCTGAAGAAATTCTTGAATAAGTGTAACTGCATATTTGGATGATATTATGATATTCAATAAGACTAGAGAAGAGCATTTGATGCATATAAGGAAAATGTTGTAGAGATTGAAAGAAGAAAAGTTGCTGATAAATCTGAAGAAATGTTCCTTCATAAAAGAAGAACTTGTGTATTTGGGATTTGTGATTTCAGCTGATGGTTTGAAAATGGATCCAAAAACTTTTGAGGCTATACAGAGTTGGCCTACACCTGAAAATGTTAGTGAGGTAAGATCATTTTATGGATTGGTAAGTTTTTACAGGAAGTTTATCATAAATTTAAGTTCTATTTGTAATGCTATGATTGAAACAATGAGGGGAGACAAAAGATAATTCAAATGGACACATGGAGCTGGTAAGATTTTTGAATCTTTGAAGCTAAAGGTTGTTGAATTACCTATGTTAGCCTTACTTGATTTCAATAAGGCATTTCAAGTTGAATGTGATGCAAGCGGGAGTGCAATTAGAGCTATGTTGACTCAAGAAGGAAAACCTATTTCTTTCTATAGTGAAAAGTTGAATGATGCAAAAAGGAAATATTTTGTCTATGATCACGAGTTCTATGCTATTGTGCAAGCTATGAAGAAGTGGAGACATTATTTGATGCCAAATGAATTTGTGTTGTATATTGATTGTAAGGCTTTAGAGTATTTGGGTAGTCAGAATAAGTTGAATCAGCGACATATGAAATGGATAGAGGATTTGGAGAGATTTACATTTGTGATTAAGAATAAGAGTGGATTTTCTAATAGAGTTGTTGATGCATTGAGCAGAAGAAGATATTTGTTGACTGAAATGAGAATTGAAGTTCTTGTTTTTGATGACATGAAGAATTTGTATGAAAGCGACCCTGATTTTTTAGAGTAGTGGAGAGTGTGCAAAACACCCAATTCAAATCAATCAAGTAAGTATGAATACTATTTCATTTAGGAAGATATGTTGTTCAAAGGTATTCAATTGTGTATACCGAGAGGTTCAATGAGAACTAATTTGATAAAAGAGAAACATAGCAGTGGATTGGCTGGACACCTTGGTATTGATAAAACATTGAGTTTTCTAAAGGAGAGGTATTTTTGGCCTCAATTATATAAGGATGTTCATAAATTTGTAAGAATTTGTGGAGTTTTTCAAGTTGCAAAGAGAGTAAGTCAGAATATTGTTTTGTATACAGCAGTTATTGTTCCTGAGAAACCTTGGAGTGACATCAACATCGATTTTGTTCTTGGCTTACCTAGGACAGCAAGAGGTAATGATTCTATATTTTTTGTTGTGGATAAATTTTATAAGATGACACATTTCATACCATGTAAGAAAACATCAGATGTAGCACACATAGAAGATCTTTTCTTTAAGGAAATTGTCAGATTGCATGGATTACCAAGGAGTATCATCTCTGATCGACACAGTAAGTTTGTTAGATATTTTTGGAGAACACTTTGGAAGAAGTTGGATACTGAGTTGAAGTTTGGTTCTACATTTCATCCATAGACTGATGGACAAACAAAGGTTGTAAACGGAAGTTTGGGTAATTTGTTGAGATGCTTAGTTGGAGACACACCAGGCAATTGGGATTTGATGTTGGCACAAGCAGAATTTGCATACAATAGTTCAGTGAATAGAAGTACTGGAAAGGCACCTTTTGAGATTGTTAATGACACACAACCGAGAGGTATATAAAATTTGAGAGATATTGTTAGAGAAGAGAAAAGAAGTGCTGAAGCAGAATAATTTGCAGAATTTATGAAGACATTGCATGAATATGTAAAAAATAAGCTAGCAAAAAGTAATTAGAAATACAAAGACAGTGCAGAGAAATCAAGAAGACATAAGACATTTGAAGTTGGTGATGTTGTAATGGTTCATCTAAAGAAAGACAGATTTCCTATGGGACATATGGTAAACTGAAGATGAAGAAAATTGGTCCTTGCAAAATACTGAGAAGATTTGATAGTGAAAATGCTTGTGAAGTTGAATTACCTGGTGACATGGATATATCACCTATATTCAATATTTTAGACTTGTATGAATATCATGAAGCTGATGAATAAGTGACAGTACCATGTGATTATCCTAAGAAGAAAATAGAGGAAATTGAAAATATTTTGAAATAGAAAGTTGGCAGAAGCACAAGAGGAAAGGAATACATAGAATATATGGTAAAGTGGAAGAACCGACTGATTGAGGACTCATCTTGGATTTATCAATCTAAGTTGGATTTATTTTAGGTTGGACCTGCCAAATTATTTGGAGAATCATTTCTTGGAACCCCAGGTATCTGATGCAAGAGAATCTTGGGTCATTGGCAATCTTGCACAACCAAAAATATGTTTGTTTTGTTCTTTAATATGTTTGGAGCCTACTCGGGTAATACTTTTTTGCTCGAGCTCTACTACTCGATAATGCTTATTTTAGGTTAATCTCTATTTCTCAGGTTTTTGTCGCTCGGGTATACTTATTTTGTTTCTTAGGTTCTTCTCTCAGGCATGTTTGTTTCTGTTGCTCGGTTTATTTGCTTGGGCATGCTTGGATTTCTTTTGTCACTTGGGTTTTGTTCCTGCTACTCAATTTCTTCTTTTCCCAAGGCTTTCTATTGCTCGGTCAACCTTTGCCTGAGATGCTTCATTTTAGGATTTGGATCTGATGACCGACTTCTTCTAATTTTTGTTGTTGAATTGATTTTAGGTCTCTCATTGAGATCTATGTGGACCTAAATCTGGGTCTCACTTATGGATTTGAGCGCCGATCTTCTTTGGTGCACTCTTATATATATTCTTTTGTATATTCTTTGTTTAGGTATCATTCTTAGAGAAAGAAAGAAAATATTTAGATATTGAGATCAAAGGTCCTTCATCTTTGTTGTATGAAGATCTTATTGTAATTCATTGAATATATGTGTCATGCCCAAAAGTTAGGCAAAAACACACGAACAAAAATTTTTAAAACGCACATAAACAGGATACCCACACAACCATAAGGGTAACATGTGTACGAAAAATGGTGCAAGGGGTAAACGAAACTTAGAAAAGGTCTCAAGGAGAGGAATAGCTTTCACAGCTATCCTAAGAAATGTCTAAAGTTCCAAACTGGAACTGCACGCAAATCAAGGTAGTTCACCGAAAGTCAATTATACACTAAAAAGGTGAATGGTACAACTAGGGTTCGCTTAGACCCAAAGGAAGAGTTGTACACGCAAATCGAGATAGTTTTGACTAAAATTCAACTAGGGTTGACTAAAAGTCAACCGTGCCTTGAAATACGTGAGGGAGGGTCTCTAGGGTCTACTAAGCATTATGGAAGTCATAGGCATGCAAATCGAGGCAGTCAACCCATGTTTACCAAAAAGTCAACTATCTCCAAAAGGCATGAAACTAGAACCTAAGGTTCCAGACGTAGCGAGGAACAACTGGTTCAAATCTAGGATCATACGGACAAAGTTTGACCATGGTTGACTTTAAAGTCAACTGTTCACAAACCTGGTCAAAGGTGACGAATAAGGCTAGAAACTAACAAAGAAAGATTAGATTAAATATTTAAATGAATATAAGCTTAATACCTATTCTGTAAAGCATGATAATTTATTAAAAATGATTGAAATAACATCCCCTAAAAGAACATTTAATTAATATTGCGAAACTATACTAAATTTAATAGCTAAATTAAACTACCCCTTTTTAGTTTAAAGACTATAATGCATAACCATTTAAATTCAAAACAAATTCTTAAATAAGGAAATTTAATATGCAAATGTATCATTTAAATCAATTAATTAATTAAATAAACATCCTAAACTAATAACATAATCAAATCTTAAAGCAAATATATAAATATAATTTTTTAACCTAAAATCCGATTCCCTTATAAAAAAAATTTAAATAAAAAGTTAAAAAGAAGGGCTGCAAGAGGGAGGCAGTCGAAGGGGAGCGGCGGCGGGTTGCAGTGGTGGCCGCAGGCGGCGGCACCACCGCCCGCCGTCGGCTTACTATGCACGGGGAGGATGGATAAGGGGACGGTCGTCGCTGACCGGCGGAGCTCCCACTGTGGGCGGCCCGCGAGCCACGCGGCCCACATAGCTGCAGACGGAGTTTGGGGGAGGGGTTTCGACCCTCCCCACACTAAAAACACACACTGTTTAAAAAAAATTCCAACGCCGGCCGAAATAGAAACACGTTATTTCATACAAATCTTGTAATAAGCTTTTTGTAAAAAGTTTTAAAACATAAAAAATATATAATATATATGTATAGTTATATATATATGCATTCCATATATATATATATATAAAGGAGATATACAAGAAAATATTTTACTGGTGTATTTGACTGTATAAGTCAAAACAGGGACTATTAGGAAACATTTTTTTTTAAATTTTATTTGACCAATACATTCAATAATTTAATCTCCACAACTTGGTGGAAGGAAAAATTTAAATACCAACTTTGAATTTATTTATTTATTTTTTTAATTTTTAATTCCAGAATTTACTAAGAACAACATATTATCCATCGAGCTAAATTTAGCTCCCCTTTTTTTTTAAAAATAAATAATCTACTATGCTCCTACAAAGGCCAACACATACTAACAGGATTATCATAAAAAACTATCAATACTAATCCAACGAATTTTAATCGACATGCATAACATAATTTCCTCAAATCCATCTCAATCTATAAAATAAAACATAATTACATTTTCATTGAACTTTCATATTACAAGATGGTATAAAAGTTTACAAATAATGCAAATCTATAATCTGCTTAAAGGTCTAAATACAACTTGAAAAAATATTAAAACAATAATATTACAAGGCTTAAAGATATTCCATCATCAAAAGTTCTAAAATCCTCTTAAGGCAAGAGGTCTTCAAAAGATCATATTCTAACCATACCCATCTTCCACATAAGGGTATTTAATCATCCTTGCTATCTCTTCAAGAACCTGATAAACGTTGAGGTTGACCATGGAGGCTCACCTCCCAACCTAGGCCTTTACAAGGCCACCCCCGAGCTTGGGGATCCAATCTAGAACGGGTTACAAGCAGAAACACTCAACAAGCAGGGAATGAAAGTGGAGTCTCAAACACAAGAAAACTTTCCAAATACCAGGATGAACAAGAGGAAATATCTCCAAGAGACATTCCAGAGACAGGGGTAGTGGTAGACCTCACTGAAGGAGAAAGCCAAGAACACACATAGAATTCATAAGCCTCACATGGACTTGATAAGGACCATCTTTACAAGATGCTATCCTGAAAAACCTCCTTATACCTCCTAAATGCCCTCGGGCCCATCTTGGCTTCATGGGTATCATGTTACCCCAAGTTTATCCCTCCACACATGGGAGACTCTACACTTAACAGGAATC
>MU225537.1:3811477-3826016 GCA_018584345.1 Thuja plicata
ATTGATTTTACCAAAATACTCTAAAAATGATTGATTTAAATAGTTTTTAATGCTTGGATGATGATGAATCACTTGACAAACTTTAGACCAGTGCCTATCTTTGGGCAATAGAGTCAAAATATGTAAACCATAGAAAAGTATGAACAGCAATACTGTAGGATGCCTTACAACCTACATACAACTCAGATAAAAATGCCTTGCAAACCTATCTTGTCACTTCTACAATATTGTATCAATTCCTTAGTTGTTGTAGTACTCTCTGAAACTACTCACAAAGTTTAATTCTCCCCTTAGAAGAAGCTTACAAATAATTAAATAGCTACCTTATAGCCAATATGTTTAATATGCCTTACAAATTAAACATAAAAGAGTGCATACAATAAGCAAAGAGACAACAACAATGTAGAATAAAATTGCATTGTATTTTTATTCATATATTCTGCTTCAAGTACATATAAAGGCTTAAAAGCTCAAAACATAGACAGAAATCAAAAGGTCTGTCTTCAATTATATTTCATCCTCCCTTTACAATTACAAATTTGGTCCTATATATAGGTCCTTAACCATCTTGGAATCCTTTATTTTAGGATGCAACAAGCTTCGGATGGTTTAAGGAACCTAACCCTAAAAGAACAAAATAAGACAAAATAAGAGAATTTAGAAGCAGTGGGAGGACAAAAATAGAGGATGTAGATCTGATATTCTTTGTCTCTTCTGGAATCCGGCGCCTTTGTCTGACAATGTTCAGGATAGCTTTTAATGGTTAGATTAATACTGAGTGACTGCCATTACAGGATAACCTACACTCATCTCTATTTATAGCTAACCTCCCTATGCTCATTGGTTAGGCGCCAAGTGTTCCCTTCTACTCCTCATCTAGAATTTCCTCTTCAATTACAGTCTTCTTCTTCTTTGGCCTAGTCATCAGCTCCCATGCTGTAACTTCATCATTTTTTGACCACTTGAAGTCTTGAGTACCCTGTACTTGTGCTTTTTGTTGCTCCCATCTAACATCAGTAATTCCCTTAACATCCATTAAAAACTTATTAATGTCAGTTTCTTCCTTAAAGGCTTCATCTAATATCTTATTGAATCCTTCAACATCCAAATCTGATCCCACAATAAATGCCTCATTATTAGGCATTTTCCTGTCGAACTCATTCCTCCATGCATCTAAGGCCTTTACCTGATCATCTTCACCTCTTAGGGAAGGAATAAATCTATTAAAATATGCAGAAAAGAGACTTAATTTAATCTCTATTTGATTTAATTTTCCCTTAAAGAATGAGAGAGCAACATTGACCATTTTGATCTCATCCTCCACCTTTGTTAATATATCAGGCAAATCTGATCTTAGGGTTTGCAAAGATGCAAGCTTTTCAAACAACTGAACCCTGGTAGACCATTTGGTAAAATAGGGGTTCAAAATAGCAAGATACCCCATTAACTCTGTATGCAAAGCTGGCAATTTATTATAGGCATTAAGGACAACATCAGTCTTATCCTTCAAGACTTCAATCCTATGTTGTAAAATGCCCCTTAATGCACTCAAGGCAATTTTATTCTTCTTATCTCCTATATCATCCTTCTCAACCACTTCTTTTGATTTTGCCTTATCTTCAATTTGCAAAGGTTGTGGAGCAGGCACATATACCATTTCAGGCTTCTCTTCTAATTCCTTCAATAATATTTCAATCAACTGTCCTTGCTGGTGTATTTTTATGTGGCACAATTTTCGATCTTTGGCCAATGCACTTGTTTCTTCTATCAATGTGCTACACTTATCAGATAGCTATTTAGTTGTGTCTTCATTTAAGTGTGCCCAATGTGTCATGATTTGGGATATTTCCAAATCCTCTATATTTTGCACTGACCATACCATTTGGTTGCCTACCATGTTTTCTTGAATGTTTACCAGCTGAGGTTTCTGATCCTTTAGGGAAAGGCTCCACATTGAAAAAGCTTGAGACTTTGGGCTATACCCAAATCCTTTGATCACATCTCCCATTTTTACCTCACTAGCCATCTTTAGATCAGGCTATTTTCTTATTTGATTAATTATGAAAGCAGATGCCAAGTCCCAACCCTCAACCAATAACATGCCACTGTCTAACACCAATTTTCTAGCTTCTTCAGGTGAGATGTCCTCATTGTCTGGGTCATAAGACTGTAGGGCCACCAGGGCCTCATTTGTTATTGTACCTTCCCCATCAATAGTCAACTAAGCTCTAATTTTCTCTTTCTTGTACCATCTTAGGAAGTCTTTAAACTCCTCAGTCTTGACAAAGTTATCATCATTCAAAAACTATTGTTGATGTATCATCCTTTCATCAACACAAGCCTTAAGAGGCAATTCCACCTTCTCCTCCATATCAGGTTGTTTTTTCTTGCCTTGCCTAATCAATTTTCTTAGGTTATGGTCATATAACCTATTTCCAGGCACTAAGGCACTTGCTTTATCTTTTTTCTTTTCTTGCTTCTCAACTGAGGGCTGGCCTACTTCTATTTTTTGCCTTTTGGCTAAAGGCTCCTCTACATCATCAGGTTGTGTGGCCTTTGTCAAATCAACAATGTGGCCCTCAGCTCCCTGTAACTGTGGTGTCTCAGCAACATCCTGCTGAGGTTGAACATATCTAGTAGGACGGGCATAATCACTGTCACTACTACTATCATATTCAGATTCTGAATGATCTGGCCCCTGGGCACCTTTATTATCAAGAACAGTCTTAAGTTTTTCACTAAGCACATAATAATTATCAATCATGGCTTTTATTCTGTCAAAATATGGCAGATTAGGGTAAAAACCTCCAAAAGCTAACCCATTTCTTTTGATTTGTCTTACAAGGTTCAGCAACTCCTGAATCCTTGTTCTCCTTGTCTTGATCTCATCTTCATCAAGAATATTTCTTGTTGCATCCTCTTCAATACATTCACAATGGACATTTGTATTGGGGATTGTGGGAGTATATAATTTTCTGACTCCTACCATGAAGCCTTCAGGATCAATGTATCTATATGAAGCTGCCCCCATTCTGCAACTTTCCAACCACTGGCTGATTGAATCAATGGCACCCTTGCCAATAGTAAAATTTGAAATTCTAAACTATCTAGGGGTTAAGGTCCCCTTCCTATGTGATGCAAAGTGCTCATTATCTGTTAATAATAATTTCCATATAAATTCCATGGCAGCTACTCTTGTTGGCACATGGTAAGGCAAGATATGAGGTAGATGTATACATCCATATACCCTTATTATGGTATAGTTCTCTTATAAGAATAAATCTCCCCAATTATGGTCTCCCTCCCATTTATCCAAGTATTCATTAGGCTTCAGTAGCTGCATGATCTTAATTGGGATCCTTGTCCTGCTGATGCCCAGGCTCTGTACTATTGGATACACAATCCAATTCTAAAATGCACAGTACTCACAATCCCTAGATGTATAATTCCAAATCTTTACCCAGAACTGGATAGGATTAGTTCCATCTTGATAAAACCTCTGAGGGGTCAAATTACTTACATCCATGATCAAAAAATTAAAATGCAACAGGAGATGCATGAGGATGGAATAGTGTAAGAACTTGGGTTCTTTCTCCTTAGGGTCCTCCATCTTCTTCTGAGTTGCTATAAATCCCTTGTGCATTTTGTCAATAATATGTTGAATATATTCATAGCTGGTGCTAGAATGCACCTCCTGTAAGTCTAGCACCATCATCAATATGTCGGCATTGATCTTTTCCGCTTCCCCATCTATCCCTAGCAGTCTACACAGGGCATAAGTGATGTACTTAATGTAGAAATGCAAGTCCTTGAAGTAATAAGGGCTTGTCCCAGACATAGGATCAAAATATTTTCTCACCTCCTTAAGCATATGCTTCTGCAACTGTCCCCTAGCAATACCAAGCTTCAAACTGTACCTCTGTTCCTACTTAGTAACATCAATCCTAGTAGACATAGTACTATACAAGCCAAAAACTTGCATAAATGAATTTCTATTAAGGATGAGCAGGGTAGTGCCATCATTCCTTTTAATTTTCTTAAACAAGACATCATAATGACTGGTGAGGCCTAAGGACAAATCTACATCTATGTAGACATCAGGAACAATTAACTTAGCCAAGCCACAGGTCCAAGGGTTTGATATGGGGATGGCTTTATCAGAATTCTTGTAAAAATAAGTAAAGAGGGAAAAACCTATTGTTCCTGGAGTATCAGCATCTCTGATGTTGCAGTAATCATCTATAATCACATTATCATTCGCTCTTTTGTTCTGAGTTGAACCAGGAAGCAATCTGAGGAATTCATTCGAATAATTTCATTTTCCCTTTGCCTCTTCATCTGCCTCTTCACTTCTCCCACTGGTTGAAGCTGTGCTAACTGCTCTACTCATGTTTGCTATGTTTGAATCCCTTCTCCTTTACATATATTGAAACAAATCTCTTTCCAAGACTCACTTTACTCCCTTGTGCATTTTTCTCAGAAATTCAAAGCCTTTTAATCAATGGAAAAATCTGCAACTTTCTAATTTCTTTTCTCTTCTTAGAATACCTAGCACTTCTTCGCTCTGAAATTCTATAAGAAAGATAAGTTAAAATGAACTTTCAATCAGCTCTTTATGGTAACAATTCCAAGTACACAGCTCATCATTTGAAAAATCATCAATTCATGTCTTCAATTCAACATGCTATGGAATTAATTGAAAACCTAGCCGTAGTTCCATGAGTGTGACAGAAAATCAAATTCATATATCTGAATCCTCAGAAAAACCTTATAAAATTTGAAGGAGATGACATGTCTTTATGTGATTCGCTCTCTGTCATACATCTCAGCTACCTTTTCTACATAGTAATCAATATTCAAGCTTATTCATTGGACGCTGAATGATTCATATTGTCATGTCAGCCACTGCCACCTTTTCTTATGATTTCATATCTAGCGACTACATGACTGTGTATAATCTCCTTATCACTGACCCAAGTCCTTAACCCCTAATTCTTCTGGAGACTCAGCGACTATGTAACTTTCTGCGTCTTGGTTAACTAAATTTACTTCTGGCGATCACATGACTGTGCAAATCAAATTCGCTGGATGTTAAAACTAATTCACATCTTATTCAGAGACTCTGTGACTAACAGTCATCTTTAGCTTTCATGGTTATCTCCCAGTCGTCGAGTGTTTACTTTCCTTTACAAGACCCCGTGACTACCTTAGTCACTTAATCGCTGAACATCAATGTTAAGTGTTAAATCCTTCAGAGACAACGTGACAAGCCTTTTACCCTTCAGCTCATCTGGCGACTATGTGACATACCTTTATCTCTTAGTCGTGAGTACCTTTTCCTTTGGACTCTTTCATTTAGAGACTTTGTGACCACCGTTGGATCCTTTAATCATTGCATCTAACGGCTTCCGCTGAATCACTGAGTAATATATCATACCCTTAGATTTTTTGGAGACTAAACGACAACAAAGACACTTATACTTAGTCTCTTAATCACTGAATAGTCCTTTTCCATTTGCAGACCACGTGACATGCTCATTAGTCAACTCACCTTCAGACACGTGTCTCTTTCATCACTTGTCTTTGCATCGCTGAATGGGAAACTGACTCAGCATTTCAATTCAGCAACAACCCGACTGTGTTTCATCTCAAACTACATATGGTTAGTCACAAAGTCTCAGCAACTTTCACTTAACCGACACTCTTTCTGGAGACTACGCGACCTGAACTCTGTATTGTTTACTTAACTGTAGACCAATCTAGCGATCACACGACATAAAGAAATCGCCAAGTCTCATAATGAACCACTAACTGTTGATATTTCTCGTGACACCATGACTTATCTATGGGCCCTTTCACAAACTATTGACCTATTTACTCATTCAGCGACTGCGCGACATGAAGAGCTCCGCCAAGTCTCTTAAAGCTAAAGGAATATTCTAATTTTGTGAGAGACATCCTGACACAAGCTAATCACCAAGTCTCAAGGGAAAAAGAAATATGCCATCCAGATTATGTGACTAGGCGACCAAGCTTTTCAACACATGACTTAAGTGAATTCCAAAAAGTAATGCCAAAATAGAAGTGATAAACGTCTTAGGTTTTTTTCTCATTTTTGCCTATAAAACAAGACCTAGGGTTTTGACATGATTTGTATTTTTACATGGATTCTGACCTGAAAAACTAAAAATTTCAATAGGGAAATGACAAATAATCTAAGAGACTTTTGTTTCTAGGCAAGAAACAAGTATGAGGACCACAAAAGTTTTGGCAAACAGACAAGAACTGGGAATACAACCAATAGATACAAATGTAAAATACCACTTGTATGTTTTAATTGTAAAGATATTGGACACTTTGCTGCTAGATGTCCTAACAAAAGAAAAGATGACAAAGGTATTGACAGAAATTATGAAAAGAAGTTTGATAGAGATTACCGAAGCAACCGACAATCTGACAAAAAAGATAACTGAGAGTACAAGGACAAAGGAAAGAAATCTTGTTACCTAGCTAAGAACAAAGCTGGAAATACTGACACTAAATCTGATGAAGATATTGAGGTGGTATTTTTTGCTAAGAAAGATGATACAGACAAACAAAAAAGGTATGTTGAGACTGCACTCATATCTAAGGTTAGTAAAAATGATGTCTGGATTATTGAGATAAAGAAAAGTTTGAAACTTTTGAATACTATAACAGTGGATCAGTAAGAATGGGTAGTGACTCAACATGTCTGGTTGAAGGTAAAGGAACCATAATGTTGAATAATATGATCAGATGTGAAAATGCATACTGGGTAAAAGGACTTAACTATAACCTATTGAGTGTTTCACAGCTGAATAACATAGGTCACTGAGTTGCATTTGAGACAAAAATTAAAATATATTTAATGAATCGGGAAGGTTGATCAGAACTGGTGAACAGACAAAACGTAACCTATTCTATCTTAATGATATTAACACCACTTGTTTAATGGATAGAAATGAAGACATATGGTTGTGGCATAAAAGGTTATGTCATGTGAATTTTGACAACATGATTAGGATAAGAAATAAAAGGAAAGTAAGAGGCTTACCAAGCATGTCAAAGCCCGACCATGTCATGTGTAAGAATTGACAATCAGGTAAAATGACAAAGTCTAGTTTCAAGAGAAAAACCTACACATCTAATACTATTATAGAATTAGTCCATACTGAATTATGTGGACCAATGAGAAAAAAGAGCTACTATGGTGATAGATACTTCATTCTCTTTGTTGATGATTATTATAGAATGATGAATGTTATTTTCTTAAATGAGAAATCAGAAGTAATCAAGATGTTTAAATGGTATAAAGCTATAGTTGAAAAACAAAGTGGAGAGGAAATAAAATGTCTAAGGTCAGATAGAGGAGGAGAATTTGTTTATGATGAATTCACTAACTTCTGTAATGAGCATGGAATTCAAAGATATGTTTCTACACCAAGAGCACCACAAAAAAATGGGATTGCTGAGAGAAGGAATAGATTAATTGTTGATTGTGCCATAAAACTGATGATTGAGAAAGGCATCACACAAATATTCTGGAGAGAAGCTGTCAGGACTATTGTCTACACATTAAACTGAGTTCAATTGAAGAAAGACACCAATAAGACACCTTATGATCTATGGTATGGATACACACCCAATGTAAGTTACTTCAGAACTTTTGATAGTCAATGTTATATTTTGAAAGATGATAGAAATGGAAATCTTGACTCCAAGGGTGAAAAAGGAATATTTCTAGGGTATTCTACCAAGAGCAAGGCTTATAAATGTCTTAACAAATCCTCTAACAAAATCATTGAAAGTGCAAATGTCAAAGTAGATGAATTTGCTGAGAAAAATGATGAGGAAAGAAGAAAGGAACCAGAAGCCTACAAGAGGTTTGTCTATAGTGAAGAACCTAACACTCTACATGAGAAACGGTGTATCGCTCCTGAGCGACTAGAAACAATGCACCTGAGCATCAGGCTACAAACTTCAAAAATCAAGAAAATGCTCACAATGATATACCAAGCGACGAAGATTAGAATAAAGGTCAAGATTATGATCAAAATGATGAACAGAGAGGTGAACCGATACTTGCAAATTATGTCAGAAGACACCATCCATAGGACCAAATCATAGGAGACAAAAAGGCTGGAATGAGAACAAGAATTAAGTAACTGAATACTAGATGTTTAATTTGTGATTTTGAACCTAAATCAATTAATACTGCACTTGAAAATGAAGAATGGGTCAGTGCTATGAATAAATAAATAGAATAGATAGAGAATAACAAAACACGAACATTAGTACCTAGACCAAATGATAAAAATGTTATTGGTACCAAATGGATATTCAGAAACAAACTGAATGAGAATGGAGAAGTCACAAGGAACAAAGCAAGCTTAGTATACAAAGGGTATGCACAAGAAGAAGGTATTGACTATGGAGAAACCATTGCATCCATTGCTAGATTAGAAGGAGTCAAAATTATAGTTTCTTATGTTGCATTCAAAGGATTCAAGGTATACCAAATGGATGTCAAATCTACATTCCTAAATGGAATACTAGAAGAAGAGGTATACATTGAACAACCAGAAGGGTTTGTTGATCTTAACAAGAGAAACATGGTTTGTAGACTACACAAAGCCTTGTATGGATTGAAACAAGCACTGAGAGCATGGTATGAAAGACTTCATTCCTATCTCATAAGTATTGGATTTGTAAGAATAAGTAAAAACATTAATCTATATTTAAAAGAAGATACCGATGATACATTTTGATTTCTGAAATATTTGTTGATGATATCATATTTGGAGGAAATGATATGTTATGCAAATCATTTTCTAATAAATGAGAAAAGAGTTTGAGATGTCAATGTTTAGTGAGATCAAATTCTTTCTTGGTCTATAGATTCTTCAAAAGGATGCAGGCATATACATCACACAATCCAAATACATCAAGCAAGTTCTCAAGATATTCAACATGGAGGACTCCAAGCCAGTTGGAACACCTATGGAAAACGAATGCAAGCTGAAAAAGGAAGACAAATCAATCAAGGTAAATCAGACCTTATATAGATCTATGATTGGCAAACGCGTGTATGTTGTTCATACTAGACCAGATATAGCACATGTAGTTGCAATAGTTGCAAGATTCTCTGCTAATCCCAAGGAATCACACATGACTACTGTCAAAAGAATTCTGAGATATCTAAAGAATACCGAGGACTATGGCTTATGGTATAAAAGAGAAGGAAAATTTGAGCTTCAAGTCTACATAGGTGTTGATTGGGCTAAAAAATAAGATGATAGAAAGAACACAATAGGAGGAGCATTCTTTATGGGTGACAGACTTGTCACATGGATCAGTAAGAAGCAAGGATGCATCTCACAATCTATCGCAGAAGCAGAATATGAGGTTGCTGCTGCAAATTTCTCTAACATTGCATGGATCAAGCAATTACTGGAAGGTATGAATGTGAAAATTCTTGAACCAATGATTATTTACTGTGATAATACAAGTGCAATAAACATACCAAAGAATCCAGTCATGCATGCTAAGACAAAGCATATTGCTATCAAGTATCATTACTTAAGAGAACAAGTGCAAGAGAAAGAGGTGATACTGGAATATGTTCAATCCAAGGAACAATTAGAAGACATATTCACAAAGCCATTTCCTAAAGATTTATTTGAGTACAAGAGAAAGAGACTAGGGATCTGACCCTTGTCTATTGGTCACTAAGATGACTAGGAAGTTGCATCAGCCTACACAGTATCAAAAGATCATTCATGTTGATGCAAGAAAAGAGATGGACTGCAAAGATATATCAATACACAACAACATACTTATCTGCACCGAACACCAAAATTATTCTATTGCTGATGGAGAGGAAATTCAAGGAATATATTTAAAAAAAGGAGGGAGATTTAGTTTGGCATTGTTGTCAAAGGGAGAGATGACTTAAGGGAGACATTATATCCAAATGAAATATCTATCAGAAGTGTTCAGAGGGAAAATAGATATGAAATATCCATCAAGGAGAGGAAAAGTCAAAGGGAGAGAAAATATTAGATAAAGATTCAAAGAAACATCCATCTAAGGGAGAGAATTGGAAAATTAACACTGCATATCTATCCAAAAAAGGGAGAAGATATTCTACAACAAAGGGAGAGATAGAATCAGAAGTTTCTACATCTATTCAGTAAAGGGAATGAAGAATGAAGAGAGTATTCTGCAAAAATCAAATCGAAGCTAGAAGAGCTTACTGAGAGTCAGACATTTGTATTGGTTATAGAACAATGAGTTTGGTAGAGACTGATGAACTACAACTGATATATTTCATATTGTATTAGTAGTATGTAGTATGTTTCCATCAATTCCAAAGGGGGAGATTGATGAACTATAACTGATTGATGATTGAAGATGATAAATTTGATGATCACCGAGATGTAGAAAGTTAATACAAGACATTAAATAAGTTAATGTATTGTATTGTCAATCATGTCAACTTGATATACTCTGATTGTTCATATTCATATTGTCAAAACACTACAAATAACCAAAGAGATAAATATTATGTTATCACTAATGCATAAAAGTTTAGTATACACCAAGTGACAACAAACAACGATGGACAGTTCACACTGACAGATAGAGAACCCCGTGAAGAGTCATAGTGTAAACCAAGAAAGATACCTGAGAAAGAATTACCAAGTAAAACCAAAGTGATCATCGAGCAGAACTAAAGGTCACCGTGTTGCCCAATGGATAAACAACCCCGACGGAATAAGATGCCCGAGGACAACTAAAGTCAAGACCGAGAAAATAAGGAGTTAAATACTGATCAGAAATGACAAAAGACTTGGTTGGCAGGAGCTAAATATAGAGTTAAGTGTTTGATCACATTCTTTTCATCGACTAGTTAAAAGCTAAAGATAAGCCAGAGATTTAAAACTAGTTTTATTCCAGTTGTCAAGAATAAATCTACAGGTTAAAACTAAAGCATGCTTTAAAGAAAGAATGTCAAGATTTGCGAATGACTTCAAGAAAAAGAAAGACAAGAACTTAGAAATGGTGAAATCATGTCTATAAAAGAGACAAGAGAATTCATTATGAAAAGAGGATGCTGAAGAGAATTCAGGTGAAGATAAGAAGTCTTCATACATAACTGATCACACAAGCTAAAGAATAGAGCTAAAGATTTTTACAGACACTGAGCAATAGAGAAACAACAACATTCACCGAGTAGAAAGAAGTGGAGCAAAGGAACAGAAGAGAAACATTGATCAAAAAGGTATTATGATCTTATAATAGATCTGAACATCTGTAAGATTAAGTTATATTTATCAATAGACCATATATTGATTCAGTTTAACCATTGATGCAGAAAATTTATTAATAGAGTAGGATCTAACCATCCTTTATATATTGAGATAAACCCAAGGAGTATCAAAAGGTTTTCATGTTGACAACATAGTGAATGCGAGGTCAAGTGATACAATTTTAGTGATAAATCCTCTAATAATGTCACACTTAACAATGTGTTTGTAACCTTTAACCAGGTTGGCTCTTCATCGAGCTCACTTCAGAAGAGTGAAAATTTTGGGTTACCAGTCCCAAGTGGTTTTTCCCTTAACAGGGTTTCCTCGTTAAAAATCCATGTGTTAAATGTGTATATGGTTCATTGCTTTAATGTTTTTCTTTACACATTACTAAAACAAAATTGATCGATAAACACTAAGTTATTTACTGTATTTAGATAAAGGCTAAGACTGCTATTCGGTAAAGCTTAAGAAAAAGGATTAATAGTAAACTCTGAGTAGTAGTTATTTGATAAGATTATTTAAAGGCAAACATCTTGTAGGACTAAAGATAACTATAGGTTTATATATGTGGTATAAATTTTTGGTTGAATTATTGGATTGATTTTTGAGGCCACTAATTCAACCCTCTTCTCAGTTATTCTAACAGCAACACGATCAGAACATGATCAAGAAACAACAACAAAAAACTTTAAGTACCTCAACAACCTTAACATCAACATGAACTCAAGATATAAATCCATCTCTGCACTGTTCATCAACAACAATAAATGAAACCTATGTTACTCAAGAAATATATCTTTCCTGTATCCAAATCATGAACCACTCGATTTGAGGAGACCAATGCATGTCCCAAGCTCACTACCAGGTTATAAACTAACATCTCTTCAACACTGATCCAAGAACTGAAACTCTATCTCTTCCTAAACAACCAAACTACTAGAGATTGGTAAATCAGTCATAACACTCTCAAATAATCACACCAACATCTGAAAGATGACATGCATCAACGAAAGACATGTCCGAACATAACTGTATGATTGCAACTATAGATCTTCCATGTAGTATCTATGCCAAGCAATTCAACCTCGCTGAACACACCAGGAACACTGTCTTCAATAGTAGAAGTATGTTGAAATCAATGATAAAATATTAATGCCAACATATATGCATAATCTGAATAACATCTCAGCAACATCCAACAATTGAATGACTAGGGGTCTTATCGATATGTTAAATCCATAAAAGCAAAGGTTTTTTGGTAAAATCCTTTGACCCATGATGGTTGATTTATTAGTTGTAGCACATTGAATCCCAATGAAATTCAACCTACTAGAGCACCACCTCTTGTATATACAGAGGAAAAAATTGAATTCCAGCTACTTCCAGTTGTTAAAATGACACCATCAATACATGTAAATCTTATTTTCAGCCGCCCTCTACACTTAGTAATTTGAGATATCTAGTCACAGGGATATCGAGGATAGTTCTATATGCTTTTAGAGTAAAACATGAAGAATTTTTGAGTCTATATTTATTGTCGACCTACTTGTAGTTGTAGAAAAATTTCTTTTGTTACAGGGGAATTAACTCTAAAGGAATCCTATCACTTCTAGACCAAGATAAACTTGTAGAGATCAGATTTCTTCTAAATCTGTGTCATGCCCAAAAATGACATACAAAAACACAACTATTTTTTTTAAAAGGTGCATCGAATAGGTGAAGGATGATGCCAAGCATTTAACTGATGTTTACTAAACATGTTTTTGAGCTAACAAGGTTACAAAATGATTTAGGTTAGGAGGTTAAGTGTATTTATTGTCATTAGGGTTAAGGGGAATCATGACACGAGTCAACATCCATTACCCATGAGTCACAAAGTTTACAGTTCACACGATAGGTTTCTAACCAGTCTTAAAATAAAACATTAATTTAGTTGTCGGTGAGTGGATTGTTTAATATTTCATTAAATTCAATGGTTTAATTTACGATGATGATTATACAACATTTAAGCTTAATTGGTCTTATCATATTTTCATCTCCACCTAATAACCTCACTACATTAGCTACATCAACCTCCTAGGTGCGATAATATTATTTAACTTCATTAACAATGCCTCATTAATTATTTTAATAAAATCTAATAACATAAGTTCTCTAATCAATTAAAACATATTCCTCTAGAGTTATAATTAAACTTGATTAGACCTCATTTCGCAATAATTAAAAATATTTATATTAAATTTTCTATAGTTAATCAATAGTGTATAGCCCATTAATTAAGAGTAACAATCTACTTACGATTATAAATTAAGTTAAATCAATGGACCGTTAATTAATTTCATTAAAGTTTCAATCCACTTAAAATTTCAAGTGAGATATTTATTAAGAATAATAATAATAATTTAATCTTTAGATTACTTCCTTAATAAGGTAGTTAAATTTGATTCAATAATTAAATTTGTTTTAACAATCAACGCTAGGTTAAAACATTTACCCCTTTTTTTAAAAAAATTTAAACGTTTCTTCATTATAAAAGTTAACATAAAGAATAATAATGTTCCACATTCTATCATTTCAACATAAAACTCATAGTTTATTTAATTTAATTAAAGTTGGCATAATTCATTAAAAATCATTAATTAAATTACAACTCAATATTGATCCAATTATAATATTAAAATTATTTAGTATTAGCTCTATTTGATTTAGTTGAAAAGTGATTTAGGGAAATGATTAAAAATAATGAGGTTGAATGAATTCCCTCCAAAAGAAAATTTTAAAATATCCCCACAAAAAGCCTCTCAAAAAAAAGTTAAAAAGTCAACTCTTCAAATTTTCTAGCCCTAACCCTAATTTGAAATTAGGGTTAGGTCAAAATATGAAGAGGGGAAAGAAAGAGTTACCTTTCCTTTCCCATTTCTCTCCTCTCTCAAATAAATTTTCCAAACCCTTGCTTCAATTTTATTTTGTTTTCATAGCATTTGCAGGTTTGGGATCATGGGGAAGTAGTGCAAGAGACGCCAAAGGACACACACACACACACACATGGCTATGTATATAAATACGTATCCATCAATTATTTTGAATGAAGTCACAGGTGTAAATTTCTTTTAAACATTGTTTCATTGTTTATTTGTTTCGGTTTGTGCCTTTAAAATAGGCAAAATAGGGAAATGTGGGGAGGTTGGGGGCCGACCGCTATG
>MU225537.1:3834377-3845045 GCA_018584345.1 Thuja plicata
TTCGAGGCTTTGTCCTACAGAATATTGTAAGGGAATGCCCATGTGGCTTTGCATATTGTAATTCTGAAAGTTTGTAATTCCACATTTGTGGAGATAATAAGAAGCCCATTTTCTGTTCTTGCAAATTCTTGTTGCTTCTCTATTTCTGTTATGTGTTTGTGGCATTAAGGGGAGCACCCTTCATCATTTATTATTGATCCAATGAGGGATAACTTTATTCTTGGTTCATTGGTTCTTGATTTGGGTTATTATGATTGATACAGCTGGAGATAGCATTTGAAAACATTATAATGCTTGTCATTTTCCGTTGAAGTTGTGTCGAGTAAACATTATAGGTTCTTATTATAATACACCAGTCCAATGTTCTTACCCTAAGACACGATGGAACAATAGAAGAATCGATTCAAAATATGATCTCTTGTTCCCCACTAATGATAATCTCACTAGATTGGGCATTGCTTGTAATTCTAGGTAATTACTGTAATGACAATGGATTAACCTGAGATATGTGAGATTTTCCAAACAACATATCCAACTCGGCATTGCAAAAGAATATAGTGTGAGATATTATGGATCTCTCATTGCACTCATTCTCTCTAGAAATTAGGGATCCAACTCTCATTCACCTTGAATTCTACCAATTTTATTCCAGACTGTCAGCCTTTGCATCTTGTTCAAGGGTGCAAGGATCCCTTCTTCCATCCTCTTCAACTGCGATTCATCAGAAACTTCAAATGCTTTTTCCTCAAGCTCGCTCATCTTGCCAACATCCTCTATCCTTAACCCACCATCATCGTCCATTTCTGTGAATTGGATACTTACAGTTGCAACAGTGGGAAGATGCATCCGATGTTGTAACTATGAAATAAAAACTATTTACAACTGATATTTATCTTTAAATAAAAAGACATTAAAATAAAGTAAACACTGTATATAAAATAAAATAATTCTCAAACAAAAAATTACATTTTCATGTATGTATGTAATAACTAAAATAAAACAATTTTCACTAAATAAAGCAACCTGAGACTAATATCTCTTTGCTATTTAGACAACTTTGTTTAAGATATCTATACAAGTACAGAAAACCTACATGTGCTTGTTCAGTCTTTCCATGCTACTCAACACTTTATCATAAGTTGAGTGAAATGTACTAGAACATCATGCACTAGCTGTGCAAACTGAAAAGATTGCAAAGACGCCACAAAAATAATAACCAAAAGTGTTCTTGGCACAACTAGAGTTCATATAATGAGGAAGTGTTTCTCACTTGTGCAAATTAATGAACAGGACTTGCAAGAAATGATATTGAAAGTTCCACCATTTGGGAACAGGAAGGACTACCGCAACAATACATCTAGCATAGACATCATCAATGTGGAAGTCAAAAGGCCTGAAGGCTCTAAACATAAAGGGATGCACTGGTGGTGGGTGCTTTTCCTGCCAAGTTCCTTGAGTTAACTGAACCATGAGACTTGTATACAATAAGAAAGTATACCAGTACTAGAGTAAATACTGGACCTACCACACATTCTTTATCTTTAAAAAAAAAAGTATGGAGAGGATAGTCATTAGTGGGAATTAGTTTAGATTCAAAGGATTTTACTAGGAGGATGAAGACATAAGCACCAAATCAAAGTACCAAGGGGATCATGGATGTTCATCAATGCATACAATGCCAAGAGAGATTTTGGTTGTTGAGGAATGGATGATTACCACTAGCTGTGTTGAATAATGTGGAGGATGAGACACTTATCTATTTACATGGAGCACGTGTTGGGATGAATAGAGATATGTGGAAACTTTTTAGCCAATTGTATAACTCTATGGAGTAATCTATAATAAATATATGTATTACAGTCTTGTACAAAGAAGGGCACAATAAGCCAATGCTCATAAAATAACCATTTAAACACTATGGTAGCCCATAACAACATTCGTAAATCATATGATAACTTATGCAAGGAAATGACACAAAGTACAACATGTAAAAATGAGGCAAAATATCCTAATGCTATTGCAAATTTTTGAAGCTCCCATAGTGTATATAAGAATTGTGTAATCACATAAATCAACATTGTCTTATAATTTATGACTAGTCACAAGATTATGTCTTGACAAAAGGAAACCTTGTGGAACTCTATAATAAGTTCATTTAAATCCATAAAACCCACCAAACACAATATCTATGTCATAAGCTTTTAGCCCAAAAGCAATGGCATGATGACATTGCCTATTTATATCTCAATGTAGCAGACATTAAATTGGAATGATGAGGTTAGTCAATAACATGAGACTAAGGTGTATAAATGGGATGATTACAATACAATTAAGGTGACAAATTTTAGCTATCTACAATGGAATTGCACAAAAAAAATTTGGCAAAAAGGCCTTTGAAGCTTTCTATAAAATGCAATTAGCAAGTGTAAACACAAATTCTACAAAAGTTTTCAACACCCTCCCTATCTGTGTCAAATTGCAAACTTTCAAAATAGTGTATACGCATCCATAAAATCATATAAAAATCATGGTAGTATCCTATAAAGGAATGCAAACTCATAGATTGCAATGATTGCAAGATATGCACAAAAAATATTCGTGGGAAAATCTTTAAATTTTTTCAAGAAAATACAATTGGTAGATGTAAATCCAGATTCATCAACCTTTGCTAGCATCCTCCCCGTCTGTGATAAAATGGGAGCTTTGGAACAGGTATGGATATCTATCAAAGCATAATGAAGTTGGATTTTTTTCAACCATTATTATCAAAAATGTTGTACTAGATATGTATGCAAAATGTGGAAGCACAAACAAGACACATGAGTTTTTGGACAAAATGCCTCAAACATATGTCATATCTGATGTGAAATTGGTGATATTGCATGTCTTTCTACAATTGTAACCCAATAAAACATCACTGAGCATAATGATAGCCCTCTATGTTTTCAAAAAATGGTTTGTAAAGAGGAAGTCAAAGAGGCTTAAGGATTCAATAAAGGAGCATTCACTAGATGTTAAACAAAGGAGGAGCCATCGAATGACATAATATACAAGTGTATTAAGAGAAATATTATATAATTAACATGCATATGAGGGTTTGAAGAGAACATAGAACTTGAAATAGCTATCTTTATCAAATAAACCTTCAAAGTGATCGTAAAAGATTAAGAACATAGATATATTTCCATCAAAATGAGGATTCAAGATCACTGTTTTTGTTGTGAACATTGAAGGAATCTATTTTTCCTTTTTGTTTTCACAAAGCCTTCAAATAATATTTTTTCATAATACTTTAATTTTTTATACAATGAAAGAATGGATAATAATAACTACAATTCTCTATACCATTTCTATGCCAAGATCACACTTCAAACTATCATTTCAATTCACTGTTTAGACTATACCCGTGGACAGAGAAAGAATTTGTAGAAAATAGTTTTAGCTTTATTGATTGAAAACTTCTACATTGATTGATCTCCCATCACCAACTCTACCTACCTTCTTCACACACTCACCCATCCTTCATTAAGCCTTACAAGGCCAGTTACCTCCCTGCCCAACCATAACAGTTAGTTACATTATTGTTACAGGTTAGTTACATTTTCAAATTTATGAGGATTTGTTGTCTAGTTGACACTAAAGTGTCAACTTCGACAACTTATAACCATTTAGGCCTTCTTAACAATGCATTAAACTTTCTAAAGGTTTATAACCCCATTAAATTCCTAAAAACCCCTTATATCTCCTACAAGTCTTACTAGGCCTAAATTGCCAACATGGGCAAACTACAACTTTGGGCACTCTTAGTGATTTTACAATATTTTATTGGCTCTAGTGGCCACATTCAATTTATTATAGACCCTATCCACCTTTAGATTCCCTTACTATACTAGGATCAACAAGATGACCCTTAATGACCCCCCTAGGTGCATTTTAACCTTAACATGCCATTCACCTCTATTACATGTCTTCATATGTTTAGGCTTTTGACATTCAAATGTATCAAATACAAAATGGACCATAGGTCCAATTACATTCAACTCTTGATATAAAGGGATTTACCCTGGAAAACCTAGTGAAATAAGATTTCATTACAGTACAAACTATGCCATCTCTGGCCTCTATATCCTTGCAAATTGACAAACCAAATGCCTCCTTGGTGACTCAAAGAATATCAGCAACACAACAACAATGTTCTCCTACCTTGTCTTGCTTTACAACTTGTTCCAACCCAATTTCACACATCACACTAAAAACTCCCAAAGCTCTCAATTGGAGAAGAATTACATGATCCTCAATTAGTGTATATATACACAGATTCAACAAATGGAAAAAAAAGAGAGACAAACAGGCATTAGCTTTTGAAAAGATAGAAGTGCAATCATGCCACTTTTACTATAGTGGATTCCATTAGAACTCTGCTTAATCTATCAGAATTTTGTTGTTTAGCACATTTTTTCTACAGTAGTATTGGGATGGTGACTTCTTGAGAAGTTCTAGTGCCGCACACTTTTTTACTTGGGTGCACCAGGGTTGCAATGGGGCTTGATCTCGGGGAAACCAAGAATACACCCAGGAAAACCTAGGCCACACTAGGGGCACACCTTGGTTGCACTTGGGTCACACTAAGAAACCCCACTAGCACTTGGACAAAAGAAGGTGAACACGCCAAATGGACTTGGGAGAATGTGGTGGAAGAAAAACACTTGAAACCCCACGAATTCAACAGAAAAATGTAGGCCAAGGGTCTTGATTGATCCTAGGTTAGGGGATTGGGAAAATTACCTATAAGGGTCTTAAAAGATGTAATAAGGCTATTAAAGCCTCTAAATGTTGTCAAAAGCACTTGAAGTGCAAAACATTGTAATGTGCCTATATTGGCAATATGAGCCTAAAAAGGCTTAGATGGGGTTAGTAGGGGTTATGAGTTAGTTGGTTTGCAAAGGTTGTATTTAAAACCTCTTATAAGTCTTTAGGGAGAGAATAAGATGTTATGTTGTCAACTTGACAACTACCTTTATTCGTATTTATGTTTAACAGCCAGTTTTGTGACTGTTACCAGACAGTTAGGTGGTTAGTTTTGGTTGTTGTTAGTTTATTAGAGTATAGGATTTTATTTGTAGATAGATCTACATGAGTAGATAGGGGGGAGAGATGTGTGGATGTGTAAATGTTGAAGGTTGTAATAGAATAAAGAAATGAAGACAAAATTCTCTGCATTTTTATAGTCTCTGTCCCGTGAGATACAATCAATGTTCATGTTGTAGTAGAACTCTGTTTTTGATATAAAGTTAAATAGAAAAGTGAAAAAAATGGTTGTGTCTTGATTTTTTTATATTTACTCATAAACTTGTATTGTTCTATAAACTTTAAGGCTCAGGACCCCAAGTGTTTACTGACTGTTCCTGGCAGAGGGTTGTAAAACCAGTCATTGTTTTGAAGTCACCATGAATGCATAGGACTCCCCCACCTTCTGTGGTGACTATGACTTGTGGGGTGAGTCAAAACATATAGTATATGTACCTATAAGTGTGTGGTTGCAGTCGGAGTATGTTTGGTTTGAAGAAGAGAGATATCTGATTGAGACAGAGTGGTATTTGAAGAAGCAAGATGACTAGACCAGTCAAGGCCTAAGCATTTTCTCCATGTGAGTGCCACTTTTTATGACTTGGATAATCATAATATGATCATATGTTGGTGTTGGATCCACTGAAAGGGTCTTGAAGTGCTTGGAGGGGTATAATAGACAAAGCCCTAGATTAGAGCACCTAGAAGTAAGGGTTTGGTGGCTAGGAGAATGGGTAAGTGGTAAAGCCTTGAAACCTTGAAAATATGTTATTTTTATCCATGAAGGAAGAATGTTTCTTGGTTGGGAGGTTGGGATGTGAAATGATTTAGTAGTTCCTTTGTTAGTGGAGGCTAATTAGGCCTAGGTGAGTGAACAATCAGGAATAGAAGTGTTCACCAGTCAAACGATGAGAGTTTGATACTTTTATAGGTTTAAGAACTCAGAAAAGGGTATCTAAAAAGGTATTTAATTTTTTATGTTCTTTGGGAGGTTTGTGGGAAATTTTCAGATTACTGCCTAGACAGGGCTACTAGGCAGGCCTAGAAGGGCTATAGTAAGAAATGGTGAAAGATGAATTGATTGGAGTGAATGGTGAGTTGGATCATGGTAGATAGACCATGTTAAGATGATCTATGGTGTTAGGATTAGTGTGAGAAGCTTGGTTGGAGTTTGGGTATGGTGGAGGTACTAGGTACACTAGGTGACCTAGGATGGAGTTGGTGCAAGGGGAGATTGAGGCAATGGAAATAGGATAGTGAATTGCAAGTTGCATCTATGTTGGGGAGTCCCTTCCACTTGACTAGGTACTGTGTGTATTTCTTGGTTCTAGTCTGGATTTCCCTTCTTCTTTTGTCTGCATGTTCTTTGTACTTCAAAGTGGATCTTTGTAGTGCTTATTTTACCTCATGCTGCACCTTTGTAATAAGCTCTGCCAGTTCTTTCCCTTGAGCACTAATTTTGAAATCAAATGGTATTTCTACTAGGTCCAATGGCCCTTTGGGATGAAGGCCATACACTTCTTAGAAGGGAGTCTTGCCTGTTGACATGTTCATGGAATCATAGAATGCAAACTCTCATTGTTCATCTTGGGCCAAAAATAACTTCTTTTCACCATGTCTGATGTCATGTCAATGCCAAAGTGTCCTCCTAGGCCACCACAGTGCTTCTCCCTTATTATATTGTCCTCATTGAACATGTGGGAATGCATAGTTGAGCTCCTTTGAATAGGAGTCCATTCTGAATCAGGTATACATAAAAATCAGTATGGTATCTTCCAACCATGTTTGTGCAAACTTGAAAAATCTCTGCAAAATCAGGATAATCAGGGTATAGGTCTTTGAGGGAATCAATTCCTACACTTTGACGTTGTATCACTTCAACTAGACTAACCCTTTGGCTAAGGGCATCAGTAACCTTGTTTGATACACCCTTCTTATGCTTGATGTTGAAGGTGTAGGCCTGCAACTGTTCCACCCATTTAAGATGTCTGACAGAGAGCTTTTCCTATGAATTAAGAAAACTTAATGCATGGTTGTCAATATATACCACAAATTCTTTATGAATTAGATAGTGCCTCCATTTCTTGAGGGCTTGGACCATGGCATAGAGTTCCATGTAACATATTTGAAGAAGGTAGAAGCAAATATAGTAGCACAAAATGAAATCTTATTCATAAATGAGTGCAACATATGGTTTAAGAGGTAGAAAGGTACGTATAAGTTTACTAACCATGACCCATAAGTTTAATATCAACTCACGGATTGATGCAAATAATCTTGACATGTTTGAATAATTACAGATCAAACACCACAAAGCTATGTACTACCATGGCCATAAATTTTGCATAAAAAAGTTAGATGACACAAAGAAAACTTGTGATTCTGGGATAAGTGCAGTCTTCAAGTTCACTAATATTTCATCTAGAAATGACATACATCCTCAACAATCTAAAAATCAATACTATGGAATTTTGGATGATATACTTGAGTTCTATTTGTTGTCAAATGGTACAGGCTACGGCTAAATCAAAATGATCCTAATAGGACTGTTATTGAACATGATAATGGATTTACAATGATTAATACAAGTTCATTTGAGCCATTTGGAGATGAGCCTTATGTTCTTCCAAGACAATGTGAGCAAGTATTTTACTTTGTCATTCCACATAAATCGGGTTGGTCATTTGTTGTTAGACATGATCCAAGAGGAAGGCCAGTAAAGTATAATGTGATGGAAGAAGAATATACTGAAGAATCAAAAGATGAAGTAAATGATGATCATGAATGACTGTTACACAATGAAGAAGAAGAAAAATAAAATTATGATGATTCCGGTCCTGGTGACGATGATGCTGATGATGATGACGATCATGATCATGGTGATGAAGATGGAGTTGATCAAGGTGATGATGGTCATGATGAGTATGGTCATGATAATGGTGATGAAGATGATAATGATGGTGATGAAGAAGGTGGTGGTGTTGGTCATGATGATGATGACGACGACGATGATGATCAAGGTGACAAGTACGATGATGGTGATGATGATGATATTCATGATGATGACACAGATGAAGAGGATGATCAATAACATGATCAATGAAATGTATGTAGTCAAGGTATGATCAATGTCATGTATGAAGTATTGATTTATTCATAGAAATTTGTTTGACTAGTATGTTTTTATAATTAAGTTATTATGTCTTGAACTCTAATGTCATGGAGTATATTTTGCATCATGTAAATTTTGTCTTATATGTAATTTGTAGCTTACATATCATTTAATTTTTGGCTAACTTAAGATAAATGATTTACATATGCAAAAAATTAAACGCCTTTGACATGGATCGACAGGTATATTTTATTATTTGGTTTCCTTCTCTTTAGTCAACAAAATATATAGATCCTACTATGTCTCTCATTTGATGGATTGCAGGTATCACCAAATAGGTATTTGTCTGATCTATCTTCCTCAAGTGAGGAAAATGCAGGAATAGAAGACAAAAGTGAGACATCTAGTAGGTCTAAAATAGGGAGATCAACTAGAGGTCAAAAGATTAGAAGAAAATTCAATAAACAAATGCAATTTTTCCTTGCTGAGGGGGGTCATGTTCTTATGATAATGAGACCAGTGGCGACAGGAAGGTTCCCTTAAGGTACACACATCTTCAGAAAGAATGGGTACCCAAGGAACTACCTCCAGTTAACATTAATTTTTCTGTTAACGAAAGGATATATCACATAGCTCCATCTTCATTACATGGTTTGGGATTATTTTCCATGGATGGCATAAAGGTCAGTTATAATCAAGTTGTTGAATTGATGGAGTATGTAGGACCTTGTTACAATTACAATAACCGGGTGCAGATTGCGCAATATTAAAAAAATATGCGTAGGTATGCATTGTTAGCAAATTATATACAATGCAAAGAAAATAATCAAACTAAAAGGCTCGCTATGTATATTGATGGAAGGCCAAAAAGAACAGGGAATATTGTAGGTTTTATAAATAGTTCTCAACCTGTGTCAACTAATAAGAGGTTGAATTGTATATTCGAGGCACATGAGGGAAATCATGTATTTGTATGTGCGATAAATTCAATAAGTGCAGGGGAAGAGCTTCTGATAGATTACAATTTGAATCATGTAGATACAAAAAAAAATCCCTATCATGGGACTAGTAAGTATAACATTTAAACCAATTGCTTCCGATTAATATTGTTTTATTAATAAAATTTTTTGGTAAGTTTATTGCTTTCATTTCACTGTTGTTTGCTAAGAATTACTAATCTTTGTCATAGGGTGACATGGATTTACCACAAGAAACAGGTGGGGGTGTTCCTCACTCAGCTTTTTCATCAAAGGTAAACCTTAATTAGTGTAATTCTACAAATTATATAGAAACAAATGTCATATTATTATGTTCTTTTCTTTATGGCTTTTGAGTTATTTTGATAGAATTTTACTGATATTGATGTCACAACTTGATAATTATTGATAGGGAAAAGTGCAAATGACAGCAGATCAATTGTGATCTAAAATTGAGGCTGCATTTGTAGATGATGTCGTACTAACCCCGTCTTCATGGCTACTGAGATTATTAAAAAAATAATAAAGAAATGCTTAACCTTGTCACGACACCAAACAAAACTGAGGAGACAGAGGCACTCAAAGAAGAATTGATACATAGAGTCAATTATATGAATGTAAGCAGTAATTAATCTTAAGCAATAACTAAAGTTCAATAGATGTTTATATTGTATATTATCTTATGGATCATGATCTAAAATATGATGTGTTCTTCTTACATATTTTTTGCCACCTGCGAGATGTGCTCAATTTGGTGAGTGTTGTAGCGCACATCCTTCATGTAAATAATCCTTAAACCTTTAACAATTCATTTAACCTTTGCATGCATTATTGACTCAACTTATGTTTGGGATGCTTCTAGTACCCCATTAAATCTTTATCCATTGCAAATTTCTTTGCTAACAATGTATTCTTCAGCTCATGATGAAGTGTGGATGCCTCCTTCGATCAACAATCCGATATTGTAGGCTGCATTGTCCGCAACAAGGAGCTTGGTGACATCTTCCTCTATACCAGCTACATCTGGTAAAATATTGTTTTTTCTATATTTTGTTATGTGCTAATCATGCATTGATTATTTTGTTTCTATGTATTTTATACTCGTGGACCTGTTTTGTGCACACTAATAGATACACCTACACCTGGTACACGAACAGACACCAGTAGTACTGAAGCTCAACCATTTCCTGGATCAGCTCGTGTTACTAGTACTAGTTCATTTGCGGGGTCATTGTTGTTGAGAAAGCAAAATATGTTTCCGTTAAAAGTGCCAAAGCTTCCAGGTGCTTTAAAATTGTTATTATTTATAGTGTAATTGTAGTTTACTTATACATAACTTGTTTTGGATTGATAATCCCATATGATGTTTTTGTAGGAAATGATGATTTTTATGATACTCTTTTTGAAATGACATTGAAGCTATTTGGGCCCACCATACGTAAAAGGTACGTAGCTTCATAATATTGGTACAATATTTTTCTTATATTCCATTTATTGTACTATATTAAAGTT
>MU225537.1:3865676-3878652 GCA_018584345.1 Thuja plicata
GAAGGTTTTGGTAAAAATATTGGCAACTTGCTTGGATGTTGGGCAATAGTAGACTGATGACTTGTCCATGAATGAGATCCCCAATGTAGTGTATCTGGATGTCAATATGCTTGGTCCTTTTATGATGGATTGGGATACATGAGATTTGAGTAGCACATTGATTGTCTCAAAATATGATTGATGGTTGTTTAGATTGAATACCAAACTCAATGAGAAAATTCTGAAACCAAATAGCCTCAGTTTTGGTACTCGGCTTCAATAGAAGATGGACCAATAAAAAATTTCTTCTTTCTCTCTAACAAACAAGTCTTGAACCAAGTGAGAATCTATAACTTGAAGTAGACTTGCGATCCAGAGAATTACTTACACAATCTGAATTTGTGTAGTCCACCGAGTTGAAATCAATGCTCGTTGTGTAGTGAATCCCAAAATTTTGAGTACCTTGATTGTAGTAGAGAATTGCTTAGCTACTTTCTAGTGCAACCCATGGGGCCCACACATTAATCGAGAGACCATGCCCAAAACATCTGAAATGTCAATTCTTGTGAGTCAAATAGATGAGATCCCCAACAAGTTGTTGCTACAAAGTACCAACAATCGAGAAAGAAATCAGATAAACAACTATTGTTAATGGTACTTTGCACCAACAACTTGTTGGGGATCTCGTCTATTTGACTCACAAGAATTGGCATTTCAGATGTTGTGGGCATGGTCTCTCGATTCATGTGTGGGCCCCATGGGTTGAACTAGAAAGTAGCCAAGCAATTCTCTACTAGAATCAAGGTAGTCAAAATTTTGGGATTCACTACACAACGAGAATTGATTTCAACTCGGTGGACTACACAAATTCAGATTGTGTAAGTAATTCTCTGGATTGCAAGTGTACTTCAACTTATATCTTCTCACTTGGTTCAAGACTTGTTTGTTAGAGAGAAAGAAGTAATTTTTTATTGGTCCATCTTCTATTGAAGCCGAGTACCAAAACTAAGGCTATTTGGTTTCAGAATTTGTTTTTTTTTAAATTCAATATTGGTTGAAATTTTGACATCCCTTGGTTGAAACATAAACTTATGTTGGTTTACATTTCGACCATTCTATGTCGAAAGTTTGCGTCGTGGGTTTGACATCCTAGTAGGATGGGTCAAACATTTTGACAAAACTTGGTCGAAACATTAACTTAGGCCAGTTTAATGTTTCGACCATTGTGTGTCAAAAATATGCGTCGTGGGTTTGACATCCTAGTCAGATCGGTCAGACATTTTGACGAACGTTGGTCAAAGTTTTGACAAATAATATGGACATTTCAAGATGCCAATTTTGACCAAGTTTGCGTAGAAATTTTGACGTTAACAAGGATGTGTTGATCTTTCGACCAGGAAAATACCGACAAAGCAATTTGTGGGTCTTTTGACCAATCTGGGTAGATAATTTGACCAATTTTCATTGAAAATAAGGGCCAATTCTACTAGTGTTGGGCTCATTCTAACCCCTATAAATTCCACTAAGATTTAACCCACAAAATTATAAGATGGGACTCAAGGTTTGACTCCAAAAACAAGTAGCCCTACATGGGAACACTACATGGTGACTCTAGAGTAAGTGTCTAATCTCTCTTAACTCCCATGGGGATGCCAACTCACATGAACAAGTGTCAATTGCCACCACAAAAAAACATCACATTTACACAACACTTGGCATGCCTAGTTGGAATTACACAATGAACATATTACAATAACATACATGCATATTCACAATTACAAAATAAATCACTAAACAATGAGGTTATATCTCTCTGTAGAGTTAACCTTGGCTCTTTACTAAATTTCACATAAATCCAATCTTGTTTCTGCAGTTTTGAATCCATGGTCTATTCACTTGCACACTCAATCAAAGAATTAATAGTCTAAGGAATAAATCATATATATAACAATAATAACAATTTGATGTATCTAAATAGTCATGAATTTAAAAGACATTATTTCCATAATTAGGTCATCCACAAGTATATACAAGATCATTCTCAAAATCCTATAATCACATCTCCTCTAACATTTACAATTAACTATAAAAGATCATTTGCAGAATTTTAGACCTTTAGGCCACATACATTTACCACATAACATAATTAAGATTCCAAAACATAGAATTCATAATCCAAATCCTTCTACTATATCATAACATCAATATCAATACATCATGAGCATATAAAAGTAAATCCTAGCATTATCAAAATAAACATCATCACATACTATCAAATGTTATGAAATCAATGTCTAGTAAGTCAATGTATCAAAATAATGTATCATCCTGGTAACCAAAATATGAAAATATCAGTTGTGCTATGATGGGTCGGGGTAGGACCTCACAATCTGATCTACCCTTCTCTGTGACCTAACCATGATTAGGGTTTGAGATTCAATTGTTAATCAAAGTTATGCTTGATCTATAAAGGCAATGTTTGTAAATATTTCAGGATCTTCTTCTGTTTCACTTAGAGATATTGCATTTTCTTTGTGATTATAAACAACCTTGCTTGACATTAATGAAATCACTGGTCTTACCCATTTGAACTGAAAATATGTGTATAAATCCTACTTCTTACCCACATATTTTCATGTATCTCATCATCTTAATCTTTTGATGTTGTGCAATATGTGATTGATCAGACCTATTCAAGTGAATGAATTCAGTCCTTAGAGGACTGAATTCAATTTCTTCTTCCATATTATATTAAGGTTGATAAATTTTTTGAAATAGTGTAGTTGTGTGATCTTCATTAAATTCAAGTGTAGTTATAGGCAAGAGGAAATCAAAATATTCAATCTGGTGTATCACCTTTTCCTTTTTATGCAATCCTTCTTCTCTTTCCCCCTTCAAGTCATTAGATTCTAAGTGCATCTTGATTGTAAAGGAAGTTGACCTTCTCTGGAGATTCAATCTCATTGATCAATTCCCACATTCTGAGATTGTTTCCATATTTAAAAAGTTTGATTAGGTAACTAACCATCACCTAAACAAGGGTGCAAAATTTAGTGTTAACATTTTTTGGCACGCTCAATGGGACATTATTTCAAGTTGTTAAAGTATACCTATTGGTTGGATAGTGTCAAACAAAGAACTTCAACATCCATGCTAGCAAATCAATGCTTCTCTTAGTATCTCATCCTTCAAGAGGCCCACATTCAAAGAACTTGGTGAATCTATCTCTACATTTTGTCTCTTAGACCATATTTTCTATTTTCATGTCCATGGTTCAAACAAGGGCATTTTCTAGAGATAATTTTTAGTTTGTTCAACTCTCATTTAAAATTCTAAAAGAAGAAAAAATAGACTTTCTCTATCACCATTTAGGAGCTTAGAAGCAACATATATACCAACTAGATCTCTTTCTAATCCTCCCGTGACAAGAACATAACCTAGGATACCATTTTCTCAATTGAATAGATGATTATTCCATATGGTTTCTCCTAGGAATCAAGTTTTTTCTACCTTTAATGGTGGCACTCATCTTATATTAGCCCAAAGGAATAATATAACAGTCTCTACACTTAAGAGTTTACCAAATTTCACTAGTGAAACTTTCATTTCCTCAATAGAACACATTCAATAAGTTTCAAACATATGTAATATACATGGTGTTATAGATGATGATGTTGATGTTAGATATTTAGATTAATTGAAGGGAAAAGCCTTACAGTGGTACAAAGGATTGCCACATAACTCTATCCATGATTGGGATGAGTTAGGAGAAAGACTAAGAACACATTTTGAGGATAAAAGTGATCACCTATCACTCTTGGAGAAGCTAACTACAATCAAAAGATCACCCCATGAGTTCATGACATATTTCAATTATAGATTCCAAAAGACATGGGATTTTAGTAAAGCCATCCCCTATGTTAGTGTCTATATGAGTCACCTTGTTTAAGTGTCTCTGACCCTTCATTTTCAATTTTTAAATCATTTCTCGGTCCTCATGTCCCTTCAAATTTGCGTCAATTTATTTTCTGTGTCAAGTTTACTCCTTAGAATAGTCATCGCAATGCCTTAAATCTTTTATTCTATGATCGGTTTTCCCTCCGTCAAGTGTTTGTAACCTTGAGTCGCTCATGAACCACTTTGAACCTCTTTGAACCTTGGTTCAAAGTAGTTCAAAGAGGTTCAAAAGAATTTATAACATGCCCAAGGATTGAATTGGTGGCCGATGTGACAAGCGGCGTGACATGTCAGACAAGTAATCATTGTAATGATTGTATGGTATGCCTTCGAAATATGGTGACCGCGGGGGAAATATGATTTGGAAACATGAAGTGATGTAATTAACTCCCAGCACAAGTGAAATGATGGTATTTAATAAAGATAAATGATGATATAGGCAGTTTTTTGAAGGATATCAACACCAAAATGTCACATCATGACATTTTCCCCACATTAAACATCATGCCACAATTAATGTTCATAAATTTGTCATACTTTGCGGGTATGTTAATGTTTTTAAAAAACCTATCATCCTAGTTTATTCTTTTCAAAGTAAAGATTACGGAGTCTCGATTGCGGAAGATAGAAGTTTTTTCCCTAAGTGAGCAAATTGCAGGTAAACGCTGAAAGCCTCTCTTTTGTTTCATGATTCTACATGTTTGTTTGTATTTGAAAGGCTGTAGATTTTTGTATTGTTGATTGGGAAAAAGAATGAGGTCTAGTATGCATTTCTTCATAAATACTGCTAGTTTAGGGTGTCAGGCCCCCATGATTTCAGACACCGATTTAATGGGGGTCAAGGTAGAGGATATGGTTCATAGTTTCAAGGACCATGTGGAAGATGACCATACCCTATAGATTATGTCAAGCCAACTATTTCAAGCTACAACCTTTCCTCCCATCATAATAAATCCTGAGATAATTCAGCAATGCATTGACCATTATGATGTAAGGTATAAATGCATATTGAATAATGATGGTAAGAGTCTTCTGTCAATAACCAGAGAAATGATCATGTTTGTCTTCAAGTTACCCAATGAAGCTTTTGTTAGTTTCACCCCTACCTATTCTTTCGCTTAGTTTCAAGAGCGACTTAACAAGAACCATAGCAATATCTCTCGTAAGTGGACTGAATAATTTTACAAAGGAGACTCTTGGTTTCCCAAGTTATTAACTAAGGATCATATGAAGCCACACATCCATGAGTTAGTGGTCCTATTACATAGAGTGAAAGGTTTTGCCCATGTAATCCTCTTTGAAGATTGGATATACCATTACATAGAAATTATTATGGATGGGAAACAATACCTAGATTGGGCTGAGGTAATTGCTAGTTCAATGAGAGATCAATTCATACAAGCACATATGATTAAAAGAGAATTTTATATGTCTTCATACTTGATATATTGTCTAGCATGTACCCATGGACTCTCTGGAATTCCTCATGAATCGTGGAGTGAAGAAATAAATATCTATGAGTATTGCCCCTAGTTGAGAAGAGACAGGGTGCTGGAAAATTATCGTAGGGTTCATGATGTTTTTTTAGGGAAGCTCTGCTACAACTTGGCTGGTATCCTAGGGAAAAGAATCTCTCTAGAGGCACAAAATATGGTCCAAAGCTATGATAACTTCTATATTCAGTTCCCACAATTTACATATATAAGAGAGGAGGGTTCGATGAAGAACCTCTCAAACTACCAAGGTTTTCATTTTATTGCTTCATTTTAGCATAAGTATGTAGACAATTGTTCACGGTAACCAAAAATAATCTCCCATAAGAAAAGTGAGATTCTATGTTTCCGATCAAGCTTGGAGATTTAACTTGCAAAAACATGATTGATGCCTCGGTGATAGGAAGTGAGCCAGTGAACTTTAACCTGCAATTTTATGGAGAGAGAAGGGGTTTTGACAATAAGGGTTTCACAACAAAAATCCTAGGCCTGAGTAGTCACCTAAAATTGCCCCACACATTGAAGATTTGTGGGAGGATTGTGATGATGAAAAAGAGAAAAAGAAAAGAGATCATTCCAAACTATTAATTCCTCAAACCAAGACCTTACAAATGAAATTCAACACCGAAGGCTTAGATAAAGATAATTCTAAGGTTATTGAACCTAGTTATGAAAATTTAGATAAAGCAGTCCTGCCAGAGATGGATTGGGAAAGAGAAGAAGAAGATGGCATAAAACTGAGGGCTAGGTCTATTCTAGGATTCATGGATGACTGGTTGAAAATGAAAAGACAAAGTGAAACAAAAGTTGCATCATCTAAAAGAACTGATGTGAACCCTGCTTTAGTTCAATTGTTACCTAATCCTTCTAATGTTCCCTTTTGATTAATGATGCAGGTGATATCCCTCTGCCTAGAAAGAAATAAACTATAATTGAACACCCTACTGCACCCCAGACAAGTTTGATAATTAGGTCTCAAGCCCGTGCACAATTGGCTTCCCAAGAATCAAGTTTCATAGACATTAAAACTATTGATGAAGACATCTCCTTTTCACTCGAACATCGAAAGAAAGACCAGGAATTGTCAAGTGGTAAAAGCGGTTCTCAGCAAGAACATGTGACACCGACTAAAACAATGGATAACAGGTTAACTTCTAGTTTGGTTCCTGACCATTATTTATATTTATAGAGAGCCCTAATAAGGCTCCAATCCTTTAACAACTCATTTAGCACCATAGTCCACGTGTCAAGTTTACCCTTCTAAGGGTTTCCTTCTTTTTCTCCTCTACTTTTACCTATCCTTTTGAGTTTCTTCTTTATCTTGGAACTTCCAATGGCAATACCCATCACTGATCTATTCATAATACCATCAATAATGCAGATGAGAGAACATAACACCTTATCAATGACCATAAATTTTTCATTAACCATTTTCTCCAAATGGTTCATCCTCTCAACAATTCCCTAGAATGGGTTGTCCTAGATAACATTCTCTTCCCCGGAAACCAATTGGTCTAGCTTCTCTTCATCCTTGTCAATATAAATTTCAACTTCTTGTCAAATTCACCTTCATCGTGGTCCTTATATGAACCCAAATCTAAATATTTCACAAAGGTCGTGCCATGTTCTTCTTGGTCTTCTTCACCATCATAACATTTATATTTTCTATCATTCTCCTCATCTGAATTATTTTGAGAAGAAAAAATTTCTACTTCTTCCAACACTATATTCCTCCCTTTCGATGGAGGATTGACAACAGTTTGCGCCTATCTAGAAGACCTGTGACTACCAGACCCAGAGCCAACCTCCTCATTCCTTAGGATTTTATCCTTTTCTTTCTTGTTCTTTTCAACATCTTCCAAGATTGTGATGGTAACCCATTTATTAGAAATAGATTTATTAGGTTTCTTCCTAGAGGATCTAGGAAGATCAACCAAGGTTTCCCTTTTTTTAGGGGTGACAAAAAAGAGTCCATTAATTCGACCAAGGAGGGAAATTTCATCCATATTTTAAATCTTAGAGGGAACATGAGGTTTAATATATGACTCCCCCATAATGAGTCTTTTAGGCGCTATATTAAGGGCTTTCTAGAGAGGGTAAGGAAGGTGGACTTGTGGATGAGGGGACAGAGGGAGGACTTGGTGCTCAGGAGAGATATGGTTCCATGGGGTCCATGTATAGGTCATACTTGTACAAAACCATTATGATCCCTTGGTGTAATAGAGGGGAGGCTCCTCCCTCAATACCTTTGTTATAAAGAGGAGAATAAAAAAAGGAATATTTATCTTCTCTACGTCTTCAATGATTGACCAACGGGAAGTGGTAGCCATGCAAAAGTATATATCCACCCTCTAACATGAAATGGTGCATGGTGTTAAGGATAAAAATGGTATATGGGGGAGGAATATTTAGCATGTCATATCCATTTTGGAACCTCTTTATTTGTTCCCCATCCTCAAGGAATTTGTTTACGAAGCTCTAATAGTTCTCTGAGCTTAACTTGGTCACTCTCATTCTCGAGTTCTCCAGGCCCATTGTATTCTCTATCATTTATGGACATAGAGTGAATTCCAAGCTACCATCTGATGACATGTAACTGATTGAATGTTTGAAGATGTTAAGTTGATGATCATGCAAGGCATTAAATCAGTTAATGTATTGTATTTTCATTGATGTCAACTTGATATAATTTGTATGGTCATGGAAATACTGCCAAAGACTTCAAAGAACCAATGAATCAAAGGCTATGCTATCAGTAATGCATATAAGTCAAGTATTCACTAAGTGACTGTATACACTGACAGAGTGCATGCCAGCGGTTAGAGTAAAAGAGCAGATTCATAGTGTTACCCGACGAGATAATGCACAACATTACCGACAAGCAAAGTTATAGTGTTGCCTGACGAGAAAAATACAGAGTAACCCGACGAAAATAATTTCAGTGTTTCCCAACAAAAAAGACAAGGAAAGAGATCCCGATGAAAACTAAAGTCACACCGACAGAATAGCCAGTTATCACCGATGACTAATTAAAGTGTTTACCGATAGAACAGAGAGTTCAGAAAATGATAAAATGCTTAGTTGTAAAGAAGCTAAAGATAGAAATAATGGATACTTATCATTGTTTTAATCATCCAAATAAAGCCAGAGATAATTAATTGATTTAAAGATGATTTGTCCAGTTGGCAAGAAGATCTCTTTGAGATAAAAATAGAGTTTTCTTTAAATATAATTGGCAAGAATTGTGGATCATGCCAAGAATCAAGAAAGCCAAGAAAAGATAAAACATGTCTATAAAGAGACAAACTCAATTCATTATGAATGGGGAGTGTGTGGGGTGAAAAAGAGAAAAGAAGGAAGATGCTAAAGAAAATCTGAAGGAGAAGAAAGTCTTCATTTAGTCCTGATTAACAAGCTAAGGAGAGAGCTAGATTCCGCAAACACCGACGCACAATGAGACAACATCACAGAGAAAAATAGTGTGGAGCAAAGGTATAGAATTAATTATATTGATCAGAGGGGTAATGGAATTCAATAGATCTAAAAATTTGCAATTGAGTTGTATGTATGAATAGATCATTAGTGTTTCAGTTTAATCATTGAAGCATCAAGTCTCTTAACCGAGTAGGACTTAAAAGTCTTTTACAATTGAGATACATCCCAAGGAGTATCAAAAAGTTTGATCATAAAAGTAGCATTGGATATGCCCGATACCTATTGATAGGCCAAGTGAGTGTTTGATCAAGGATGGTAGCATTAGATGCCAAATACTAGGTGACAAACTATCTTTTAAATCATCTAACAAGGTCACACCTAATAGTGTGTTTGTAACCTTTAACAGGATTGGCTCCTAACAAAGCTCACTTCAGAAGAGTAAAAATTTGGGGTACCGGTCCCAGTGGTTTTTTCCTTTAACAGGGTTTCCACGTTAAAAATCTATGTGTTATGTGTTTATGTTTTATTACTTTACTGATTTACATTTCACATATGCAATTCTGGATTGATCAGTATACTCTGCATAGTTATTATGTTTCGATAAATAGTTAACTGCTTATTGGTAATCATACAAAAGAGAGATTAACAAAGCAATCCGACAAGTAGAAAATTGATATAAGTAATTCAAGGCATTCATCTTATAGGATAGAAGATAAATTGAGACATAATTAGTGGTTATAAGTTTTAAGGGTTGATTTAAGGATTAATTTTTGAGGCCATTGATTCACCCCCCTCTCAGTTATTACTAACAATTGGTATCAGAGCTTGTGTGCTTAGAAGGAAGGTCTAAAGACCTAAGCTAAAGATCACACGATGAACAGACGAGATTTGCCCAAATTGAACAAAGATAATTTTGCTTCATGGTATAGCAGAATAAGACTCCACTTATCAGGTATTGGAAATGATGTTACTCAATACTTAGATACTGAATATGTGTTGCCCACAGGAGCACCAACAGTTGAACAAATGAGAGAGAAGCATGAGCACAATTGCATGATGATAGAACTTTCTTCCTCACTCTCTAATGCTGAATTTGAAGATGTCAAAACCTGCAAGACTGCAAAGCAGATGTGGGACAAATTGATGCTAGTACATGGTGGTGACAAGAATGTTTTGAGAGCCAAGGCAGAAAACCTTAGAGGAAAGTTTGATGATCTCAAAATGAAAGAAGGTGAAAACATCACACAGTACAACACAAGAATCAAAGAGGTATTCAATGCTATCCGAGGAGTTGGAGGTGTACTAGAATAAGATACAGTGGTAAGTAAAATTCTAAGACCCTTACTGCCTACTTATGCTATTAGACTATTTTCCATTCAAGAAATGAGAGCAGTAGAAAATAGCAATGTTACTCTAGATAGTTTGATTGGAAGATTGATTTCATTTGAGATGAATCACTTTGATAATAGTATCTTACCAAACATAGAGTCTGAATTCAAAACTTCTATGAGAATAAGTAAATCAAGTCATAAATACACTATGAGAAAAGATAGTGATAGTGAAAGTGAAGAAGAAGATCTTGATGAAATTGAAACACTTATGGCTAGAAGAATACAGAGAGGCAAAGGTAAATTACCACTTGTTTGTTTTAATTGTAAAGAGATTGGACACTTTGTTGCAAGATGTCCTAACAAAAGAAAAGATGACAGAAGTAATGACAGATCATTTGAAAAGAAGTCTGCCAGAGGTGATTACAGAAGCTACCAACAATCAAAAAGAAGAGATTCCTGAGACTACAAGGAAAAAGGAAAGAAGGCCAGTTACCTAGAAAAATGAAAAGATGATGATACTGACACCGAATCTGATGAAGACATTGAGATGGTGTTTGTGGCAGTAAAAGATGAATCAGATGATGATGAAGAAAGGTATGTAGAAACTGCACTCATATCTAAATTTAGTAAAAATGATGTCTGGATCATAGATAGTGGGTGCACTCACCATATGACCAGTGATAAGAAAAAGTTTGAGACTTTTGAATACTATAAAGGTGGTCCAGTAAGAATGGGTAATGACTCACTTTGTCTAGTTGAAGGTAGAGGAACCATAATGTTGAATAACCAGATAAAATGTGAAAATGCTTATTGGGTAAATGGATTGAATTATAATATATTGAGTGTTTCTCAGTTGAATAATTCAAGTCACAGAGTTGCAATTGAAAATAAGAAGGCAAAGATCTTCAATAAATCAGGAAATCTAATTAGTACCGGTGAGCAGACAAAAGGTAACTTATTCTATCTAAATGATATTGACACCACTTGTTTGATTGCTACAAACGAAAACATATGGTTGTGGCACAAAAGATTGTGTCATGTGAACTTTGACAACATGATAAAGATTAGCAAAAAGAGAAATGTCAGAGGCTTACTGATGATGACCAAGCTCGACAACATCATGTGTAAGAATTGTCAAAAAGGTAAGATGACAAAGTCTAGTTTCAAAAGAAAAACTCATACATCTGATGCCATTCTAAAATTAGTCCATACTGATTTATGTGGACCTATGAGGACAAAGAGTTATTATGGAGATAGATATTTTATTCTCTTTGTTGATGATTACTCTAGAATGATGACAGTCATGTTTCTAAAAGATAAATCAGAAGCATTTAAGATGTTTAAATGGTATAAGGCAATGGTTGAAAAACAAAGTGGTAAATAATTGAAATTCTTAAGGTCAGATAGAGGAGGGGAATTTATTTCAGATGAATTCACTAACTTTTGTAATGAGCATGGAACCAGAAGACATGTCTCTACACCAAGGACACCACAAAAAAATGGAATTGCTAAAAGAAGGAATAGATCAATAATTGACTATGCAAGGACACTGATGATAGAGAAAGACATCACCCAAATCTTCTAGAGAGAAGCTGTCAGTACTGTTGTTTACACATTGAACATAGTACAATTGAAGAAAGACACCTTATGAGTTTTGGTATGGATACACACCCAATGTAAGTTATTTCAAAAAATTTGGTAGTCAATGTTATATCTTAAAAGATGAAAAAAATGGAAAACTTGACTCCAAGAGTGATTAAGGAATCTTTCTAAGGTATTCCACCAAGAGAAAGGCTTATAAATGTCTAAATAAAACCTCTAACAAAATTGTTGAAAGTGCAAATGCAAAGATAGATGAATTTGCAAAGAAGAATGTAAAGGAAAGCACTAAAGAACCAGAGGACTACAATAGGTTTTCTTACAATGAGGAACCTGACACTCTACACAACCAACAATGTAGAGCTCCCGAACAACAGATCATTGCACCCGAGCATCAGGCTACAAATACCGATGATCAGAATATTTCTCAAGATGATGTAGAAAGTGATGGAGAATAGAATGAAGAACATAATGATGATCAAGCTGATAGACAAAGAGTTGAACCTGTACTTGCAAGATATGTCAGAAGGAACCATCCACAAAACCAAATCATAGGAGATAAGAAAGCTGGTATGAGAACCAGAAGTAAGTCTCTAAATACAAGATGTCTTATTTGTGATTATGAGCCCAAATCTGTCAATGCTGCACTAGATAATGATGAATGGATAAGTGCTATGAATGAAGAGATTGAGAAGATAGAGAAAAAAAAGACATGGACACTTGTACCGAGACTAGATGACAAGAATGTCATTGGTACAAAATGGATATTTATAAATAAGTTGAATGAGAATGGAAAAGTCGCCAAAAATAAAGCAAGACTAGTATGTAAGGGGTATGCACAAGAAGAAGGGATTGAATATGGAGAGACCTTTGCACCCGTTGCTAGGCTATAAGGAGTGAGAATATTACTTGCTTATGCTGCTTGTAAAGGATTCAAGGTATATCAAATGGATGTCAAGTCTGCATTCCTAAATGGAATACTTGAAGAAGAGGTATACATTGAACAACAAGAAGGTTTTTTTATCCAGACAAGAGGGACATGGTATGTAGAATATACAAAGCCCTGTATGGATTGAAACAAGCACCCCGAGCCTGGTATGAAAGACTTCATTCCTATCTTATAAGTATTGGATTTGTAAGGACTAGTGAAAATAGTAATCTTTATTTGAAGGAAGATACTGA
>MU225537.1:3878751-3891637 GCA_018584345.1 Thuja plicata
GAAAAGAGTTTGAGATGTCTATGTTTGGAGAGATCAAGTTCTTTCTTGGTCTGCAGATCATGCAACAAGATGAAGGTATTTTCATTACACAATCCAAGTACATCAAAGAAGTACTGAAAATATTCAATATGGAAGAGTCCAAACCAGTTGGAACATCGATGGCAACTGGATGTAAGCTGACAAAGGAAGACAAGTCATAAGAGGTAAATCAGACTTTGTACAGATCAATGATTGGAAAACTCATGTATGTTGTACATACTAGACCAGATATTGCACATGTAGTAGGAATAGTTTCAAGATTTTCTGGTAATCCTAGGGAATCACATATGACTGCTGTGAAAATAATCCTAAGATATCTGAAGAATACCAAGGAATATGGCTTATGGTATAGAAGAGAAGGCAAATTTGAACTTAAGGTCTTTACCGACGCTGATTGGGCTGGAAATATTAATGACCGAAAGAGCACAACTGGAGGAGCATTGTTTATGGGTGACAGACTTGTCACATGGATCAGCAAGAAGCAAGGATGCATCTCTCAATCTACTACAGAGGCGGAGTATGTTGCTTCTGCTGCAAACTGCTCAAATATTGCATGGATCAAACAGTTAGTGGAAGGTATGCATATGAAAGTTTAGAATCAGTAATTATCTATTGTGATAATACAAGTGCAATAAAAATTTCTGAGAATCCAGTCACGCATGCTAAAACAAAGCATATTGCCATCAAGTATCATTATTTGAGAGAACAAGTTCAGGAAAAGGAGGTGATACTTGAGTATGTGCAATCAAATAAATAATTGGCCGATATCTTCACCAAGTCACTACCCAAGGATGCATTTGAATACTTGAGAAAGATACTACGGGTCAGACCCTTGTCTACTGGTCAGTAAGATGACTAGAAGGCTGCATCAGCCTACATATTATCAGAATATCATTCATGTTGATGAAACCAGAGAAATGGACTTCAAAGATACATCTATACACATCAAGGTATTTATCTACTCTGACCACCATAGTTATTACCGATGGATTGGGAAATCCAAAAAATATATTATGGATAGAAAGGATCCATTTGACATTTACTATCAAATACTTGTTTGAAAATATTTTTGTTTGGCATTGTTGTCAAAGGGGGAGAGATATCTCATTATCATACTGATAAAGGGAAAGATTATATCCATTATCATCTGAGGGAGAGATCATATACATCAAAGTATCCAAAGGGAGACATGTAACAAGAATGAGAGAGTACACACAAAGGAAAAGAATTGCTAACAAGAGACATCACAAGAAAGGAGAAAAGTCAAAGGGAGAGAATTTGACACAGAAGGAGAACACATTACATTAGAGAAAGAAAGATTCTACATCTATCCAGTGAAGGGATTGAAGACAGAAAGAAAGCTGCAAGAATCAAATCAAAGCTATTTGAGCTTACCGAAAGCCAGACATTTGTAATAGTTACATTAGAAAAGCTTGATGAAACTGTATATTTCATATTGTATTAGTAATAGTATAGTATGATAATGTAGTATTTTGCCATCAATGCCAAAGGGAGAGATTGATGACATGTAACTAATTGAATATTTGAAGATGTTAAGTTGATGATCATGCAAGGCATTAAATCAGTTAATGTCTTGTATTGTCATGGATGTCAACTTGATATAATCTGTATGGTCATGGAAATGCTGCCAAAGACTTCAAAGAATTGATGAATCAAATGCTATGCTATCAGTAATGCATATAAGTCAAGTATTCACTAAGTGACTGTACACACCGACGGAGTGCACGCCAATGATCAGAGTAAAAGAGTAGAGTGACAGTGTTACTTGACGAGCTAATGCACAACATTACCGACGAGAAAAGTTACAGTGTTGCCCGATTAGAAAAACACAGAGTAACCTGATGAAAATAATTTTAGTGTTACCCGACGAAAAAGACAAGGACGAAGATCCTGATGATAACTAAAGTCACACCGACAGAACAATCAGTTATCATCGATGACTAACTGAAGTGTTGACCGACATAAAAGAGAGTTCAGAAAATGACAAAATGCTTAGTTGTCAAGAAACTAAAGATAGAATTAACAGATACTTATCATTGTTTTAATCATCCAGATAAATTCGGAGATAAGTAATTGATTTAAAGTTGATTTGTCCAGTTGGCAAGAAGATCTCTTTGAGATAAAAATGGAGTTTTCTTTAAATCTAATTGGTGAGAATTATGGATCGCGCCAAGAATCAAGAAAGCCAAGAAAAGATAAAACATGTCGATAAAGAGACAAACTCAATTCATTACAAATGGGGAGTGTGTGGGGTGAAAAAGAGAAAAGAGGGAAGATGCTAAAGAAAATCTGAAGGAGAAGAAAGTTTTCATTCAGTCATGATCAACAAGCTGAGGAGAGAACTAGATTCTGCAGATACCGACGGATAGTGAGACAACATCACAAAGTAGAACAGTGTGGAGCAAAGGTATAGAATTGATTATATTGATCAGAGAGGTAATGGACTTACAATAGATCTGAAAATCTGCAATTGAGTTGTATGTATGAACAGATCATTAGTATTTCAGTTTAACCATTGAAACATCAAGTCTCTTAACCGAAAGTATTTTATAATTGAGATACATCCCAAGGAGTATCAAAAATTTTGATCATAAAAGTAGCATTGGATATGCTCGATACCTATTGATAGGCCAAGTGAGTGTTTGATCAAGGATGGTAGCATTAGATGTCAGATACTAGGTGAAAAACTATCTTTTAAATCCTCTAACAAGGTCACACCTAACAGTGTGTTTGTAACCTTTAACAGGGTTGGTTCCTATCAGAGCTCACTTTATAAGAGTGAAAATTTGGGGTACCGGTCCCAGTGGTTTTTTCCCTTAATAGGGTTTCCACAAAATCCACATGTTATGTGTTTATGTTTTATTACTTTACTGTTTTATATTTCACATATGCAATTCTGGATTGATCAATATACTCTGCATATTTACTATGTTTCGGTAAATAGTTAACTGCTTATTGGTAATCATACAGAAGAGAGATTAACAAAGCAATCTGACAAGTACAAAATTGATATAAGTAATTCAAGGAATTCATATTGTAGGATAGAAGATAACTTGAGAAATAATTAGTGGTTATAAGTTTTAAGGGCTGATTTAAGGATTAATTTTTGAGGCCACTTATTCACCCCCCCCCCCTCTCAGTTATTACTAACGCCAACATCGATGAAAAAATACCAAAGCTCCACATTCTTTCTCAAGGCTTCATAATTCATAGGTTTAGACCATTTTTGAGGGACCCCATGTCAACAGTGAGATTAACTTTTTTTTCTCAAATTCTACTGCTTCTTACAAGCCACTCTTCATATAAAATAACCACTGCAAAGCCCCAAATGTCATCCCACCATTTTAAAATGGATTTAGGTAGGAAAATACATAGAGTCACATCTTTATTAATGACAATAATTACCTTTATTGGGAAGGTACCTCTTGGTATTGAGGAAACCTGAGAGGGGGGGTGAATCAGTTTTCTAACACTTTTAACCTTATTAAACTAATTTCTTAACCATAAACCAAGATAAATTAAAATTAAACAACATAAGAAAATAAACAAAATCCATAACATCATAACACCATGATTTTTTTTGCACAAAAACCCAGTTAGGGAAAAACCACGGTGGGGATGAAACCCACAAGTAATTACTTCTGTAGAAATAATAACCATGTTAAAGGTTTAGATACAATAAGGGTAATGCACATGCATTCAGGAACAATACCTATAGCTCACTACCTTGCAAAAGTGTTTGACAACAATCCAAAATGATGAATTGAAAAATAACATCACATATGCCAGTACAATTTCGTCCATGTGCAACACAAAATCTTTGCTTAACTGAAAATTGAACCACTGATTATTGATCCTTTTCAAATAAAACATATATCCTTTGCATATCTAACCATCACAATATCAATTCATCACAAAAACTTGATGTTATATATCATATATCAAAAATAATATCTTGATTGGTCGACCTCAAAAGCTTAAAGTGTACCGTGTGAATTTTTGGCCAAATCTTGCATCAAATGTTATGCTAAGCTTAAAAATTGTCATATATCCTATCTAACATTTAGTCTCTACTAAATTAATTTAATAAACCTGTCAATTAATTGATTTGTTAGGATCGCTTAATGATCCACCGAACTATATCATTGTTCTTCATTAACAATCTGAAAATGCTACACAGAGCCTCATAACTTGATCATCTGATATCACCAACTATTTGGAACATATAATTAGGTATATTGTACCTTACTAAATATACTGCTAGGTTCTCTGACCAAAACTCCATTATACATGTCCATACCTAAGCATATATCGAACTATGTATCTTGAGCCTATTTTTCCATACTCAGCCAAATTTACATCCTAACCTTTGGTATCACCACAATATGACAAGTGACCTTTATGATCATGTATGGTTGTAATTAATGAAAACATACGTGCTATGCAGAGTAGTGTCTCTTTCCAACAATATCCCCTTTGGCATTGATTGCAACAGTTAGTGAAAAATGACTAAGTGTCCAACCAAATTTGCCAAACTCCAAATTGATCCTGACAAACAAAAATCTAATGCTCCCCTTGAGCTAAAATATCTCTCTCCTAAACTCATTTTTCACTCCTTTCTCTCCCCCTTTGACATCAATGGAAAAGGCCAGAATCAAAGAAAAAAATTGACTACCAAAATCCTATATATCTCTGGTATATAAAAGTATGCAAAATATAATTACAAAATCTTGAAAACATCTGAGAAACTATTTCTCACAGCACCAAATTATGAGTCCCAACTGTTCTTTATTCTCTCTACAATCTCAATCTTTCCACAAATGGCATAGGCCAAATTTTCTGCTTCAACTAGATCATGTTCATCCTTTAACCTTTGAATTGCAACTCCCAATGATAATTTGTCATTTGCAATGAAAATGTTCAACTCATTGAACCTCCTAACATCAAATTCTCCTTGCAGCTTAATCAACGTTGACTTCTCTAGTGACTCAAAGTGTGTATTCACAAAATTCAAAATACCTTCAAGATGATTTGATGATGAATCATTCTGATCAATACGATAGGCCAACATTATCTTCTTCAACACATCCAATGCAAGTTCCAAAAGTTCATTGTCCTTCATGTGTGTCCTCAAGATTTTTTTTCTAGCTTTGGCATGAACTATCAAAGAAACCCTCATCATTTGTATAGGACTCATTAAATCTAACTATATTGGACCTTGAATTAACTATATATATCCTCTAAATTTATGCCTTATTCATCAATAAATTCTTTCACTTCCTTCACAGTGTCTCTTGCCTCAAATTTGTGTTCAACTTTTTAATCCAAGGCTTTCTCCTCCACCTTATATGTATGTTCTGAAACCTTTCATTTACCTTTAACTTCCTTATGACTAGCAACTTATTTTTCTTTTTCCATCTTCTTAGACTCAATGTTAGTCTGATCTACATGTTTTCCTTCTTCATCTCCTTTCTCACCTTCATCAATAATCTTAACATCATCATCAACATTTTATGCATTTTTCCTTCTCCTTATCTTCCATAACATAATTACCTTCTAATGAAGTCATCGGTATATCATTTACTTTGAATCTCCTTGGCCTCCAACAGATAAGTTGAACGGTATGCCTGATATGAATACATTAGGTGCATCATTAACATTTCCAAGGTTTTCTACTAGTTCACTATCATGGATAGTGGTATCATCATGTGTCCCTTCATCAACATCATACCATTTTTTCAATAAGATTTTATTAAAGACTTCTTTTGTATCTTTTATAACCTCATCTATTTTACCGATCATTAGCTTGTTGATTCTTGTCTAGCTCATGTACTCTTTCTTTTCTTTATCAAGAATGTTATTTATCTCATCCCTTACAATCACAAGAAAAAGATTCATCAAAATTCTCTCTTTAATCCTCTTGTCCTCTTCTAGTGTTGTTAATCTCCTTCCTTCTAGGATATCATATAATTCATTAGGTATATAACCTTTAATCTCTACCAAGGCTCTGTTGTATTTGTTCAGATAGAAAATAACCCCTTCCTTGAGTGTTCTTCTCTCTTTCTCATAATATTTATTGTAATACTTCTTAAATTGAACCAAAATACCATGAATTGTCACATTCTTAAGCACCTCATTAACAGTGCATTGCCATGGTTTTCTCAATAGCCAAGTTTCAAATTTTCAAGTTGTGAATAATCAGAACCTATCAAGATTTGAGCTTTATAAAGGTTAGTAATTCATGGGATTCCTAGTGTTTTCATGTTTCCACACTCTCCGACTCGTTGTCAGCTTCATGTCGCACTTTGAATTTCTCAAATCAGAGCTGCAAGTCAAAAGTTACACTATTTTGAAGTTGTTTTAATTTTAAATTTATTTAAATTTTAAAATTAAAATAATAATAAAAGAATCTTAACTTATTAAAAGTTAAGGGTTAAGGGTCAACATCCCATTCTTTCCGGTCAACATCCCAACCCAATCCCCAACCTTAACTTATGAGGAAAGATTAAGAGTTAATAGTTAGCATTTCGAATTGTGAAGAAGCAAAGCAAAAGAGTTGAAAAGTTAAGAGTCAACCATTTTTTCATCTTGATCAACATTAAAACTTCTTTCCAAATGTTTACTTTTAATAAGTTAAAGGTTAGAATCTTAACTTTGGCAGAAGATCTTTTCCCTAATCCTAACCTCACAAGTTTCAATGAACCATTAACTACTTCATGGCAACCTTCAAGAAGATGCGGTTAGCCGATGTAAAACTGAATTCAACAACCTTTACCAACATCATCCATGCTCGTGCCACCAATAAAGGATTTCACAAGTTATGAACAACCATCGCGGCCTAGGAGGATGGGAGATTTTTGTCAAATATTTTGATCTGAAATGCTCTTATAAACATGAGTGCAAAATAGTGGTGGTATATTCAAGGCACCCAATTTCCACAACCTTGCCAGCATACACATGGAGGATCGGTAAATGGAAAATGAAGGGATTTGATAAATTTTAACAAAAACAGAGATGCCATCCCATCAAATGTGAGGTACACATTGAGTTTGGCTTTATAAAATTTTAAGCAATTACATTTGGCAGATGTAGACGCAATTTCCACAAGCTCTACTAGCATATTTCTTACTAGCGCTTTGGGTATGCCCGAGATCTTAAAGACAAAAGGGGATGGATTCTTGTCAACTATGTTATAAATGTAAATGTAAAAATGTATGCCAATATGAAATCTCAAACAAAGCAACCGAAATTTGACACACATTTGTATATATACACACACACACACGTGTGTATATACACATACACACTAGTGTGTATATATACACACACACACATTTATGTATATATACACATTTATACACACATACTCACATATACACGTGTGTATATACATACATACATACAAGCTTTTTGTAGTGTTAGAAGGAGCTCATTTCAATTCCAATTCTAATTTCGAATACTCATTTTGGGGCAAAATTAGAATTAGAAAATCCCTATTCTATTTTCATGGAGTCGACACAAACATCGAATTTGAAAAAATAAATAAATAAATAAAGGGCAATAATGACATATAAATCAAATGTTAATGGTGGGTGTAACATCGAATTCCACCACCTTTTCTCTTCGCTAACCTCTCTGTCTACGCTAAATGTGAAATCAAAGGCCAATGGCTATACAGCCAACTAAACCTACCTGACAAGACCAATTTTTTCAGTTTATTATTTAAATTAAAAATGGCAATACAATAGTTTTCAAAAAAATTATTTAATTAATAAATAACATAAAACTGTCCCATCTCATCTCACAGTAGCTGCCACCTGCTTGACAAATGTCTACGCAAGTAATGACGTCCCATGGAACACGGTGGCTACAAGTACTACAGAAAACAGTTATATCAAACAAGATTTAGAGAATTCAAACCAAAACAAATGCAAATGAAAGGAACAAAGCCAAGCTCCAAAACATTTTTTTATTATTCTCACCGTCCACACCAAAATGGGAGGGTTGGAAAATGGTTGAAGTATATAATTGTGAAGATTTTTATCTGATACTTACAGTTGGGAATCCTTCATCTACTACGCACTAGAATTGTTCAACCGGAGCAACACCAAAGAAATGACTTCTCATAGAATGTATGATTGAATGGTATGCACAAGATACATCTGTTGGAAGATCGATAGAAAGTTCCAAATAAATGCAATTACTACAAGCCAAGGTGGGAGCTTGGAATAAGCATTGACAGCCATTGGAGAAAAATAAAAACATGGGTTTTTGTTAAACATTGTAACTACAAGTGCAACTCGATAGTTATTGCATAGTGTAAAGATATTAACAAGAATGTGGATTGTTGGATAAAATGTGCTAATTGTTGATGGAGCTAAACAAAACAATCTCAATAAAATGCAATTTGCAGGTATTCATGAAGGATATTGCCAGCATTCTCCCTACTGTAGAAAAAATAGGAAGTAGTGAGTCAAAGTGATACCATAATGGATACTAGAGGAATGCGGTCAGAAGTTGGACATTAATAAATTTTTTGATAGACTTACATTGCAAAATGTTTGTTGAGCATCAACTTGGCACACGGGCTATTTTTAAAACACCCCAAAGAAATGTTTTCTCATGGCCAAGGAAGATTGCAGGTGGCGGCATAAATTACAACAACATATACATAAAGCAGATTTGTTTTGAAAAGTCTATAGAAACTTTCAAGCATACATGAACCTCTATCAAATATTGTATTTGTAGCCGCGTACATAGACATGCACACAAAGAGTGGAACAATTGACAACTCATTGATTGACAGAAAGCCTCAAAGGAGTGACATCTCATGGAACGCAATGAATGTGAGATTATGCAAGAGAAATGATTTGAAGAATCGGCTTTAGGAAGTATTTGATTAATTCAGTTGGAGTGTGTTTCTTTGAAGGAATGTTCTCTATGATTGGCTGCAGACCAAGATATCCACCAAATCACGACATGACTTTATGTCTTGTTCAATCAAAATCACAATTTGAAGATTGCATGTTTATGTATGTAACTACACTTTGTAGTGTAAACGAAGAGTTGATGGTGCGATGGTTCTGCAGATGAAGATGGATAAATATTTCAACACAATTCTAACTTGAAAATCACATGATTCAAGTTGTTCATTTGTAAAAGTGACTTTTGTCACCTATTGTAGTTAAAGTTAGCTTTTGGGTTCTAGTCATTATAAAAGTTGGGATTTTGACTTTTATTTTATAAAAAGTTAGAGTTAGTTGTAAAAATATGTGTAACTTCCACACTCTAACTTGGTTAGTCACTAGCTCGGAAAGGTAGTTACAAGTTAGTTATTAGGGCGAGTCTATAAATGGAAGACTTGTCTAATGTAAAGGGCGGGGGGAGACTTTTACAGAGGGGAAACTATGCTGAAATATTCAGAGATATTTTGGAGAAATTTTATGCTAACACTTTGTACAGAAAGGAATTTTAAATTGTATAATTTCAAAGGTTAATGAAGAATGTATTTCAGTTCGTGTGTTCTAAATGTGTTCTTGTGTTATCATTACCTACTTCTTGTATGTTAAGTTGGTAACCTTTTATACGTGTGTGTTAGACATTGACATCTGTGCAATTGATTTAATGATACACAATCAGGCTTTGGTATCTTAGTTTGAATGTGATGAAGTGGGCTATCTCTTCGTATGTCAAGATTTGTGATTCTCCTTTCATCATCATTGCATGGATAGATCTATTTGTTGATAAAATCCTCTATAATTATTATCCATTCTGAAATCCTATTTGGTATTTGTATGTCTATCATTCCAGTGTTTCTTTTGTTTATCTGTCTTTAGCTTATCTTTTCTCCTTTATGTACTTTCTAGTTAAAAGTACACAAAAATACCAAATAACCCCATCATACGAGGGAGCTGCCCCTCTCAAATGCAGAGGAAGATTGTGACAATTCATTATTTGATCACAATCTCTCCAACTGTTGGCACATTCCTCACTTCTCTTTGGGCAAATAGGGTTAATTGTAAAGGTGAATCTGCAGTGACAAATCTGTTTACCAACACAGTGAAATGTGGGTTACTAGTAATGATAGTTTTAGGCTTCTTACTTGTTGGTTCTTCTCCTATAATTGTCTACTTACTACTCTTGCAACCACAACTCATTTTTCTTTCAATTCTCTGACAACATCATCTAAGTTTGTCTCATCACCCTTGTCATCTTCTTCTACTCCTTTGTACACCCTTTTGGATTTAGTTTTTACTTTCTTGCTTGAAGATTCTGGTTTGTCCTTCATTTTGGCTGATTTCGACTGAGCGGTCTTGGTGTGAGTCTCCTTTGTGTAGATTATTTTCTTGTAGGGGCATACTTTTGTACAAGACTTACTGATGTTTGCACTAAAATTCTTGTCTATCTATACTTTGATGAAGATGCAATTGGAGTGGAAGTGCTAGGTGCATCAACATCAAAACCAATAGCAATAGGATTACTGATGCAAGAGAATCATGGCATGGAAGGGCACTTATTGAAGCCAAAGGAGCATGGAAGAACATGAACGAGTTTAAGCCAATCAATTGGCACATGTCGGAACCAATCATGGCCTTTGAAAGCATGAAATTTAATCAAATTGTAATGAATACTAAAGGGCCTGGTAAGGACCTTAGGATCATCAATGATGCCATAAGAGCATAAATGTTAGATTGGATTAGATTAAGTCCTTAGATTCTTTAAGGATGTTTAACAAGTTTGTATGGACTTAATAATAAAATTTCAATAGTCAATTAGAAGGAATAAGTAATAAATTGTAAGTTGGAAATTCAAATATTTGAATTCCAACGGTTAGTTACATTAAGGTGGGAAAAGGGTTTTTGGAGAGTTTAACCTTAACAAAGCTATGAAACTTATCCAAATCAGTAGGGATAGTTGGGGAAGGAGTTTATAAGTTTGATTTCAGTCATTGTATGGGCATGAAGCATCTGGTGTACGGACTGTCTCATAATTTATAATTAAGAACTTAGAATTTTGCATTTTATTATACTTCTTTGCGTGGCTTTGAATTCATAGAAGTTTCCATTGGGATCCTAATGAATTAAGGGTCATTGTATTATGACTTACAATCATTTTTCATTCTTTGAAGGTTCATTGTCTCAGATTTGCATCTTGTAGTGCTGACAGACTCTTTCATTTCATTATTTCTTACAATAACCGTTTGGTTGTCTAATGCAAGGGGGCATTCCATGAATGTATCATGATTGTTTCTCATGGAATGACACCATTATTATATGTACAATACAAATCTAACCTTTAGTGTGCAGAAGAAGAGACATTTGTAGGTGATCACCATAACAGGGTTAAGAGAAGTCCATGAAATTGATGGGTATGGAGCAGCAGTAGAATATCTACTTTAACAAGATATACTTTTTATGATTTAAGGTGTCTAAGAAACCCAAATACAAGGTGAACCCACTCTTTTTTAATTGTAGGAGTAATTGGAGTTTGTTTCTTTAGGAAGCCCTAAAACTAAGGGTAATTTGGAGCCAAATTAGGGCTTTGATGTTTGGGAAGGTCTAAGGATCAAATTGATTAGAGATTCCTTGGATTTTGAGTGTTTTTGAATATTTTTGAGAGTTTTGGAGTCAGGAGATAAGTATGGCTTATAGTTGCTTTGGAAAATGACTTGTTTTTAGACTCACTATCAGAGTATAGTATGAGAACCAACAAGTTTGTTCAAAACAACCTATGCAAATATTTTGGTATGTTGTCATATGCTGAAATGGGTGTCTAAAAATAGAAAGATTTAGTCTGGTGTTTTGGGATATTTGTAAGAAAAGTTCACATTTAACTCACTGTTGACCTACTAGAAGGCTATTAGGCCTCTTGGGACAGTTTGAAAAAATTGGAGTGTTGGGGTGGTATGGGAACCAATAAGAAGTTCAATCCTTTCAAATCCAACTTAAATAGACCTAATACAACCACATTGGCTATTAGGAAGGTGCTTTAGTAGTTTGGAAACATTTGAAGCTTGAGGGCTAAGTAGGAGTATATGCTTAAACAACTCAAATTTGAAACATTAGAAAGTTGATCTCATCAACCACCCAACCCTCTGCATCAATTACCTTCCTTTTTTCCCTCTTTCTCTATTCCTCTTCATACTAATTCCTTTCTTATTTCATCTATCCCTTATTAAATCTCATCCTTTTTCCTACCATCTCAACTTCCCTACCATCTCAACTTCTTTTCTAATCCTTCTATCCCTTGCAGGCTTATGTAGCTCACTATGAACTTTGCCACTCTTCTCTTGATAAGTTCCAAACCTTTATTCATTAGGATCAACAAGTTCACTATGCAATTTATTGACATGACTTTCAACTACATTAGGATCCATGTCATATGATGGGGAGGTCACCTTTCTCTCCTAGACTCCTACTCTCTTCTAGGAATCTTACCTTGGACCCTATTCACTTCAGGATCCTCTAGACTCACACTTGAGTCTCTTAGGGTTACTCATAGACCCTAACCAGAAGGATTTCTATACTCCCTCTATCCTAGGTTTCCTACCCACCGAAATGCTTTACTCTTCATCTTATCTTGCTCTCCATGACTGAATAAAGTCAGTCATGCACCTTCTCCTTCTATCTCTCTCTCCTACAAGTTCTCTAGCCGGACCATTTAGCTCGCCTAGGACTTGTTTACAATTCTGACTAGCCTCTTCTCAGTCACAGACACAAAAATAGAATACAAATACATGAGGGATGCTTCTTGACAGTCACACTCCATAGGATGGATTATCAGAGTCAAAAAGCATCCATGAGGCTTAATTGAATTCAAAATCCTA
>MU225537.1:3906340-3930467 GCA_018584345.1 Thuja plicata
TGCTTATGGTTTGCTTTACTGTTATGTTACTACAAGCTAATTTCAATTGACAGTAAACTGCATGATTAAAGTTGTTGATTTATGCTACTGCTGCCGAGTAGATCTAAAGTACAGAAAGTTTTTATTTTCTACATCTAGACCTGAGGATAACTGATTCACCCCTCCCCTCTTAGTTATTCTAAATTCATTCTAACAGGATACTGGTGCGATCTTTCCAGTAGCATTAATATGTTATTTTCTCACCCATGTATTTCTCATTTCCTTCTTAACTTATTCGACATCAATCTTTTGTTTCCCTTTTTCATCATACACATTATTTCTTTCTACCAAACCTCTCATATTTACATTAGCTTTATTGTATCTGCAAGTCCTAGCAATGTGACTTTGATTGTTACATTTAAAGAATATCACATTAGAGTTTCCATACCTTGTGTTTGCTTTCAATTTGTCCTTAATATACACTGCTTTGCAATGTGACAAAAGTTATTGCATTTGTAACAACTTATGCTCCCTTGGTTTACAGATTTTTTTATCTTTGATCTACACTCATTTGATTTGTGTCCATATTTGTAGCAGGTGAAATAATAGCCAAAAAATGATGTAGCATTAGGTTTCCTTCTACACTGATTTGACTTATGACCAAATTTGTTTCATGTAAACATCTCCCACTGAATTTTGTGCACTAAGTTGTCTCATAGGAGTCTTCTTAGGTTTCTCATTCTGATTGTTTGATAAAGTGTTATTCTGATTCTCCCTTCTCAAATCTAATTCATTTTTTTATCTCCTATAAGCCTTAGGCTCTCAATTTTTTTATCAAGCTTCGCTGAACCTATTTTGAATTTATCTATGTATTCACTAGTAGAAACAATCTCACTTCTAAGAACCTCATTAACCCTTTCAATCTATTTCTCATTATGTCTAGATTAATCAAGATCAAGTTGCAATTGTCCAATCTCATAGTTCAGTTTATGAAACTCCTCAGACTTGTCCTTTAAAGATTTCTCAAGATATTCTTTATTCTTGTTATTTTCCTCAATTTCCTTTGTCATCTTCATTACCATGGCTTCCATCTCATGTTTTAGATTATCCTTGTCTTTTGTAAGTTTCCCACATTCATCTTATTTTTATTTCAAGGCTTGAGAATCATCATTGCATCCTTTCTGCTTCATCTTCTCAACAAGATCTTTCCTTTTCTCCCTAGATTTTTTCAATTATTCTTTCAAAGTTTTAATGAATTTTTCAGCTTCCTTGAGTCATCCTTCCCATTCTTGGTTATAAGCATTTGATTTGTCAAGATATTTAAGTGCAATTAAGAGTTGTCTCTGAAAAGTGCTAGAAACTGTTGAATCTGCCATCAGGATCTTCCCGAAGCTGTTAAACTTCTTCTAAAGAACCAAGCTTTGATACCATTTTTTGATATTGAGGAATACTAAGGGGGGGATTGAATCAAAGTTCTAACACTTTTAACCTTATTAAACTGATTTCGTAACCATAAACCAAGATAAATGAAAAGTAAACAACATAAGAAAATAAACAAAATTCATAACAACATAACACCGTGATTTTTTGTGTGTGGAACCCCGGTTAGGGAAAAACCATGGCGGGGATGGAACCCACAAGTAATTACTTATGCAAAAATACCCCTATTAAATATTTAGATACAATAAGGGGAATGCACTTGCATTCTGGTACACTGCCTAGAGATCATTGTTCAAATTACAAAATGGGAAGGCTCACTGCCTTACAAAAGTGTTTGACAACAATCCAAAATGGTGAACTAAAAAAAATATCACATATGCTAGTATAGTTCTTTGAAAGTGCAATACACCATCTTTGCTCAACTGCCAATCGAACCACTGATTATTGATCCTTCACACATACAACATATATCCTTATCATATCTAACCATCGTAATATATTTAATTCATGACAAAAATGCGATCTTATATATCATTATATCAAAAATAATATCTTCGTTGGTTGGCCTCAAAATCATCAGTGTACCATGTGAAGTGTCATTCAAATCCTCCATCAAACGTTATGCTAACCTTGAAAAAATACATAGATATTATCTAACATGTCGGCTCTACCAAATTAAGATGACAAACTGATCAATTAATCGATCTATTAGGATCGCTAAGTAATGATCCACCAAACTATATCATTTTTATTCATTAAAAATCAAAACATCGTTGCATAAAGTATCATAACTTGATCATCTGATATCACCAACTATTGTGAACATAGCATAAGGTCAATTATACCTTACTAAATCTCCTCCTAGGTTCCCTGACCAAAAATCCATTATACGTGTTTGTACCGAAGTATATACCAAACTCTGTATCTTGAGCTTGTTTTGCCCTACTTAGCCAAATTTACATTCTAACCTTCGGTATCCAAAATATGAAAAGTGACCTTTAGGATCACATATGGTTATCATCAATGACAATATATAGGATATCAAGAGCAGTATCTCTTTCCAATAGTACCATCCTTCATATCATATAAATCTGACATATTTATGTTGGTATGCTTTCCTAATAGTTGTCATTTCTTATAATCTTTTCCTTGTATGAATGACGCAGTGCCAAGGATAGAGGATCTGAAAATGGAATGTCCAACCAAGGAGCAAACACCCACACAGTGGAAACACAATGCAAACACAAGATATGAACAACAAATAACAATTTTATTCAATAACCAAGCATTACAAGCAGCATGTCGGGCTATAAGGCCTTCCTTGTTACGGTCGATACAATAGTAAGTTCAACAAGATATCACAGGATCCAACTACTCCAATCAATCCTACAACTAAGTGGAGTAAACTACAAGGAAATATCTAAACTTGTGCTTGCAAGCCACCAAGCAATCTTCCTTAGTTTTCCTTCTTACCCACTTACTACTGTCTTCACCCTACTTTTCTTTACCTCTTCCTCTCCCTCCTAAATGCTACCTACACACTCCTTTTATACACCAGGCCACAAGTGAGCTTTACAAACAATATTAAATATCAGTTGGCCCATTACAATCCATGATGAAATGTGTAAATGACCGAGTCGTTCTCAAACAATTAATAACTACATAGAAGAATGCACAAATCCAAATTTAGGTCCACACAAGATCCAATGCATCATGCCTCGTAACTCTGCACGATCCAAATGACCCCCTCCAATCGCAGATGCAATCTCCAATGTCTACCCAATCCATAAAAGTCAGTCGGTAAACTCCATCAACCGAGAGTCTAATTCGATACCAAGCACTAACTAAGCCACCAAGCCCATTCGATAAAACATTGATGCCAATAGTCACCGAGTCCATTCGGTGAAGCAAAGCACACCTTCTACCCAACGCCAAAAGCTAACTCAAACATCTTTTTGGTTGACACTGGATTGCTAACTTCCCCAGGATGATCCTGCATCAGACACCCTAGGTGACAAATAAATGTTCTAACAGCTCCACGAACATCTTATAAGATTCAACACATAGATCTCAAAGTGATTCTTGGTATACATGTCTTCTGAGTCCTCAATCGTTACACTCTTGACGGTGTTCCATCTCTGCAAATTCTTTCCTGCAATAGACAATTGATTGCCTTTCCTTCTTAGATCCTTCCTTCGTTATACAGGTCTTCTTTCCACTCTGGTCTCTAACCCTCTGAATTTCCTTGAGCTCAACTCTACCATCGATGCTCAGATTCCTCCTACCGAGATCTATATCCCACAAAGGAATCAAGGAAAACCTCATGCCACCCTTCTCAATGGTAAATATATTATTGACATAGTCATGCACATCCTTACAATCGTACTGCCAAGCTCTCCTGAGTAACACATGAAGGGTACTCATGTCTACAATATCACACAACACTTGATCCTTATACTGCCCAATTTGAAAATCAACAAGACACTGCTCCCTTACCTCCAAGGCATGTTCATCTTGTACCCAACGGATCTTATAAGGACAGGCGATGTCTCAACCTCCTCAAACTAAACTTCTGAACCATTTCCTCAAAAATTGAGTTATCAGTACTTCCTTCATCAACAGTCACCTTACAACATCTACCACTAGACTTACACACAGTTCTGAATAAATTCCACCTCTGACAAGGATTGACTTGCTCCTTGGTCAACAATGTTCTTCTAATCATCAGATTCTCACCATCCACCTTGGGTTCATTCTCTACAACTTCATTCACCATAGAATTTTGATGATTACTGACCTTCTCATCTGCTTGGGGACATTCATATGACTGATGTCCTTCTCCATAGTTATAACAAGTACCTCTTAATCCACCTCTACCTATCTTTCTCCTCGGTTCAAAAAGTTTTGGTTCCTCCTTAACTCTCAGTTTATCCTTTACCGACTTCTCTTGCTTCTCTTTCCCTTGGGAACTACCATGATATCTTCTCTTCAACTTATCTTCTGCCTTCAGGGCATACTGGTAGGCATCCTCCACTGAGTCAATCTTCAACACACCAATCTCATCCTGGTTATTGAATCTCAGACCATTAATATACCTAGCCACCTTTTCCTTAAAAAGATCCTCATGTCCATATCTAATAGTCAACTTGTAGAACTCCTCGGTATAGTCCTTCACACTGATATATTCCTGCTTCAGATTCTGCAACTTCTTAAACAAATTAAGTTCATAGTCAGTAGGTATGAACTTAGCTTTCAATCTTGTCACCATTAATCTCCACTGAGTGATTTTCATCTCACCATCTTCCTTCATCTCACCATCTTCCTCCCTATCTCTTTGTAACTCTTTCCACCATAAGGCAGTGTGTCCTTTCAACTTAGTTTGTGCTAACCTCACTCTAAGAGAATCTCCAATATCTTCCTGCTCAAAGTAGTCTTCTTATTCACTAATCTAATCAATCAGGTCCTCGGGGTTCAATGTACCTGAAAAATTAGACACTTCCATCCTATGACTTGTATTCAACCAAGCCATAGATCTTTCCAATTGATCAAGTTTATCCTCTTTACTATGTCCAACACCTTTGGTAGCAGCTTCAAAATCTTCGACAGCTTCCTCATAGCCATCCTCTATTCCAGGGTTCCTCTGCAAACTAGTAATAGCCCTCATGATTTCAGATACCATCTCATTCTTCATAGCCGCCATCTCAGATCTAAACCTTTCTGCCACTTTTGATTCCACCTCATCAGAGAGGTCTGCAATTTCCCTAGGGTCCAATCTTCTCGGAGGCATCTTAAAATCCTCTGCAGCAAATCCACTCTCGACCACCTCGTGACAACCTCCAAGTTGTTGTAAGTGCAAACTTGAATTTGCCACCTTACGAACAACCAGGCCACGGCTCGCAAGTTCACAAACACCGCTCTACAACCAATCTCCATGAAGGAACGAACTAGATCAACCTCTCTCTGATACCACCTAACACAGTCCCAAGGATTGAGCGTCAGAAAACGGGCTGTTTAGCCAAGCAGCGAACAACCACATAGCGGAAACACAATGCAAACACAAGATATGAACAACAAATAACATTTTTATTCAATAACCAAGCATTACAAGCAACATGTCGGGTTGTAAGGCCTTCCTGGTTATGACCAATACAATAGTAAGTTCAACAAGATCTCGTAGGATCTAACTACGCAAATCAATCCTACAGCTAAGTGGAGGAAACTACAAGGCAAGATCTAAACTTGTGCTCGCAAGCCACCAAGCAATATTCCTTAGTTTTCCTTCTTACCCACTTACTATTGTCTTCACCCTACTTTTCTTTCCCTCTTCCTCTCCCTCCTAAATGCTACCTACACACTCCTTTTATACACCAGGACACAAGTCAGCTTTACAAAGAATATTAAATATTAGTCGACCCATTACAATCTATGATGAAACGTGTAAATGACCGACTCGGCCTCAAATAATTAATAACTACATAGAAGAATGCACCAATCCAGATTTAGGTCAACACAAGACCCAATGCATCATGCATCAGAACTCTGCACGATCCAAACGACCCCCTCCAATCATGGATGCAATCTTCAATGTCTTTCCAGTCCATAAAAGCCAGCCGGTAAACTCCATCAACCGAGACTCCAAGTCAGTACCGAGCACTAACAAAGCCACTGAGCCCATTTGATAAAGCATCAATACCAACAGTCATCGAGTATGTTTAGTAAAGCAAAGCACACCTTCCACCAAGCACCAAAACCTAACTCAAACATCTTTGTGGTTGACCCAGGATTTCTAACTTCCCCAAGATGCTCCTGCATCAATGAAGCCCATTTGGGGAAATAATTTTGAAGGATTATGGGGGGGAACCTATCGATATCATGAAGTATGATGACATAATATGGAGAGCATTAACCGTATCAAATCCAAGAGAAGTACAAAAACATATCTTATAATATTTTCCTTCCTTAACGAAGCAATCAATGACCCTGAGAAGGGTCCACATAATTCTTCTTTCCTTTGAAATCCTCACATCCCTGCAAATAGTCCACATCATAATCTCCAATCTATTCATTCTCTTAATCCTAGTCATCAAAATGAAATTAAACTGACTGGACCACATTTTAAATATTTTTTAAGTGTTTGGCGAGACTATGTCTCTATTCCAATGGCTCCAAAATTGAATATGGAGGCCCTTGTTAGAAGTAAAATCAGCGATCATGTTTCCCTCCAGATAGACATGTTGAATTTTAATTTGCATACTTTTTTTGAGAGATATATTTCCTCTTTAAGCATGTCAATAATCAATTTAGAGTCCCCCTGGATCTCTAACCTAGTAAACCCCAAACCTTTAGCAATTTGATTTCCTTTCCAAGAAGCAATAGATTTGGAAAAATTATTGGATTGTCAATGCCCAAACACATAGCCATACATTTTATTATGCTACCCCTTTGATCTCTCATAATAGCACCACCTCTAGCTTGCCTAGATTCCCTTTTCGGCAACCATCAAAATTATACTTTATCCAACTCTATTCAGGAGGTTTGCATTTAGTATTCATTCTTCTTAGCTTCTTAGATTAGTTCAAACCCCCTATTTGTGTTAAACCCCCTATTTTTTTAAGTCTTAACTCATGAATTTTAAGCATATCTTTTGATGCAGGAGCATCTTGGGTTCTTGGCAATCCTACTCAACCAAAAATATATTTGCTTTTGTTCTTTAGCTTGTTTGAAGGCTGTTGGGTGAAGTGCTCAGTAACTGTTGTTGCTCGGTTACTCGTTCTGTCTTGCTTTACCAATGGGTCTCGGTGTATGTTGGTTGCTCGATGGGTGCTTTCACCGAGTTGTTTTATGTTGCTCAGTTGTCTTCTTACTGAGTTGTTCCTGTTGCTCGGTTATCTTCTTACCGAGTTGTTTATCCTGATCTTCCCAACTTCTGCATTTAATTTATGTGACGTAATTAATATGGGGTCTCTCATTGGGATCTGTGTGGACCTAAATTCGGGTCTCACTTTGGCATTTGAGTGTCGACCTCTTTGGTGGACTCTTGTATATATTTGATTTATATTCTTAGTGTTGGAGGAGTTCTAGATCAATTCAGTAGAGGAGTAGGAGTTTGGTATCAGATTGTGATAGAATATTAAGTGTTGTGATATTTGGAAGGCAGATCTGTGACCTCGCATGTATGAAGATCATTTTGTAATTCATTTGAGTGTATATGGCCGAAACCGGGAAGGCCCTACAGCCCGCCATGTAATGAGTTTGATCAATTAATAAGAAAGTATATGTTGTTTCTCCTCTCCTTCTTGTGTGTTTGCTTCTGTATTGTTGTTCTGCAAGGTTGGTCTGGATAGCTGGGAGTGCCCTGGGCCCTTGTACTTTGCACCCTCCTTGCATCAGGTGGTATCAGAGCGAAGGTTAGATCTAAGTTCCTTCTTGTAAGCCCTAACCCTAGTTGGTTGATATTGTTGTGGGGTAGCAGATTGCGATCTGACCTAAAATTGTAGAGGGATTCAAGATGGTTCGTGGGAGAGGAAATGCAGATCCAGGTCTAGCTGATATGCTGAGAGAGATGGCTGCAAGATTGGAAGCTGCTAAGATAGCCCACTGCAGAGTAATACATCTTGAAGATGTTAGTGATAATGAATTAGAGTAAGTGCAAGGCAAAGCTGCACTTGTACCTGTTATGGATCAGGAAGATGAGAGATTCATGCGAGCATTGAAAAGTTTGAAGTCCACACCTCAGTTTAATCCTCCTGAGTATAGTGGAAACTTGGATTCTGATGAATTGATAGATTGGATAACTGAGATGGAAAAATACTTTGAGTATGAGAATGTATCAGAGGGGAAGAAAGTGAAGATTGCAAGCACAAAGTTGAAAGGTCATGCATCCTTGTGGTGGGAGCATCTGCAATTGGATCGAAAGAAGAAAGGTAAAGATAAAATCAAGATATGGGATAAGATGATAAACAAATTGAAAGGCAAGTTTTTGCCTTGTGATTACCATAGTAACTTGATTAGGAAAATGCAAATTTTGAAGCAGAAAGATAGCTCGGTAAAAGACTATACTGAAGAATTCTACAGATTAGACATCAGATCTGGACATGTGGAAGATGAAGTGGAAAGAATAGCAAGATATCTAAATGGATTAAGAAGTTTTATACAAGATGAGATCAGCTTGGTAAAGATGGAAAGCATTGAGGAGACATATCAATTTTCCCTAAAAGCTGAGGAGAAATTGAACAAGAGATATGAACAAAGACAAAGAGGTAGATGTGGTAGATTCCCTAGAAGAAGAGGTAGATCTCATGGTGAAAATAGTAGATCTCAACCAAGCAAGTCAATTTCTGACACATCCCAAGAAAAAGGAAAGACTGAATGGAAGGGTGGAATTTCATACCGAGGAAGAGGCAATTACTCCTGAGGTGGTTATAGCAAAAGAGGATTCCAAGGAACTTGTTACAATTGTGGTGAAGGACATTGATCTTTTGAGTGTACACATGCAAGCACGAAAGTCAGTAGCAGCAGAAATGCTTTGGTGCAAGAGGAATCACTGAATGAACCTAAGAAGGAAGGAAATCTCATGATTATTAGGATACTATGGAGTGAAAAAGATAAGCAAGATCCTGTCAAGAAAATTTTGTTCAAGACCAGATGTAGAGTTGCAAACAAAGTTTGGAAGGTGATTGTTGATAGTGGAAGCTCGGAGAATCTGTCATCTGAGGAGATGGTCACAAAGGTGCAGTTGGAAAGGATGAATTATCTCAAATCCTATCAGATTTCATGGATCAAGGATGAGCATACATTAATGGTGAGTGAACAATATTTTGTGAATCTGAAAATTGGAAAGTATTATGATAAGGTGTTGTGTGATATTATGCCAATGGATTGTTGTCATATTTTGTTGGGTAGACCTTGGCAGTATAATAGGCATGCTATACATGATGGAAGATTGAATAAATATACTATTTGGGTTGATGGTAAGAAACAAGTCTTATTACCTTTGGTTGAAGAATCTGTTGGTAAGATATGTACATCTATGAAAGTTTGTTTGATGCAAGGTAGACAGTTTGTTAAGGATTTGAAAAGAGATGATGTTTTCTATGCTTTGATTCCTAACAAACCGAGTAAGAATACAGAAGATGAAATTCCTGCAGAAGTTGAAAAGTTACTCACTGGGTACAAGGGTATCTTTTCAGATAATGTACCTAATGGTTTTCCACCAATAAGAGATATTAGTCATTGTATGGATCTAATTCCTGGAGCTAGTTTACCGAACAAGGCACCACATTGGTTAACACCAACTGAGAATGAAGAGCTTAACCGACAAGTTCATGAGCTGTTGAACAAGGATTTTATCAGAGAAAGTTTGAGTTCGTGTGTAGTACTAGTTGTATTGGCACCTGCGAAGAATGGAGAATGGCGAATGTGCACTGATTCAAGAGCAATCAATAGGATCACAATTAAGTATAGTTTTCATATACCAAGGATGGATATATAATATAATAGATTGTTTGAGTGGAGCAAGATATTTTACCAAAATTGATTTGAAGAGTGGATATCATTAGATCATAATCAGAGAAGGTGATGAGTGGAAGGTTGCTTTCAAGACGAAAGAAGGTTTGTGTGAATGGTTGGTTAAGCCTTTTGGTTTAACTAATGCACTGAGTACATTTATGAGGTTAATGAATGAAGTTTTGAAGAAATTTTTGAATAAATGTGTGATTGTATACTTGGATGATATTTTGATATTCAGTAAGACTAGAGAAGAGCATTTGATGCATATAAGACAAGTATTGCAAAGATTGAAAGAGGAAAAGTTGCTGATAAATCTGAAAAAAGTGTTCCTTCATAAAAGAAGAACTTGTGTATTTAGGTTTTGTGATTTCAGCTAATGGTTTGAAGATGGATCCTAAGAAAGTTGAAGCTATACTTAGTTGGCCTACACCTGAGAATGTTAGTGCGGTAAGATCATTTCATGGATTGGTAAGTTTTTACAAGAATTTTATTCAAAATTTCAGTTCTATTTGTAATGCTATGACAGAGACAATGAGCGGTGACAAAAGAGAATTCAAATGGACACATGGAGCTGATAAGATTTTTGAGGCTTTAAATCTGAAGGTTGTTGAATTACCTGTGTTAGCCTTACCTGATTTCAATAAGGTATTTCAAGTTGAATGTGATGCAAGTGGAAGTGCAATTGGAGTTGTGTTGACTCGAGAAGGTAAACATGTTGCTTTCTTTAGTGAAAAGTTGAATGGTGCTAAAAGGAAATATTTTGTGTATGATCAAGAGTTCTATGCTATTGTTCAAGCTATGAAGAAATGGAGACATTACTTGATGCCGAGTGAATTTGTGTTGTATACTGATCATAAGGCTTTACAATATTTGAGTAGTCAAAATAAGTTGAATCAGAGACATATGAAATGGGTAGAGTATTTGCAGAGTTTCACATTTGTGATTAAGCATAAGAGTGGAGTTTCTAACCGAGTTGTTGATGCATTGACTAGAAGATCTTTGTTGGCTGAAATGAGAATTGAAGTTCTTGGTTTTGATGATATTAAGCATTTGTATGAAAATGACCCTGATTTTTCTGAGCAGTGGAGAGTGTGCAAAGCACCCATTCCAAATCAATCAGGTAAGTATGAAGACTATTTTATTTAGGAAGATATATTGTTCAAAGGTATTCAGTTGTGCATACTAAGAGGATCAATGAGAACTAACCTAATAAAGGAGAAACACAGTAATGGTTTGGCTGGACATTTTGGCATTGATAAGGCATTGAGTTTTCTTAAAGAAAGGTATTTTTTGCCTCAGTTGTATAAGGATGTTCATAAATTTCTGAAAAGTTGTAGAGTTTGTCAAGTTGCAAAAGGAGTAAGTTAGAATACTAGTTTGTACACACCGATTACTGTTCCTGAGAAACCTTGGAGTGATAGCAACATGAATTTTGTTCTTGGCTTACCGAGGACAACAAGAGGTAATGATTCCATATTTGTTGTTGTGGATAGATTTTCTAAGATGACACATTTTATATCATGTAAGAAAATATCAGATGCAGTACACATAGTAGATCTTTTCTTTAAGGAGATTGTCAAGTTGCATGGATTATTGAGGAGTATTATCTCTGAACGAGACAGTAAGTTTGTTAGCTACTTTTGGAAAACACTTTGGAAGAAGTTGGACATTTAGTTGAGGTATATTTCTACATTTCATCCATAGACTGATGGACAAACAGAGGTTGTAAACCAAAGTTTGGGTAACTTGTTGAGATGTTTAGTTGGAGACACACCGAGTAATTGGGATTTGATGTTGGCACAAGCAGAGTTTGCATAAAACAGTTCAGTAAATACAAGTACTGGAAAAACACCTTTTGAGATTGTTCATGGCACACAACCGAGAGGTATATCAGACTTGAGAGACATTGTTGGAGAAGAGAAAAGAAGTGCTGAAGCAGAAAAATTTGCTAAGTTTATGAAGACATTGCATAAGGATGTAAAACAAAAGCTGGAGAAAACTAATCAGAAATACAAGGATAGTACAGATAGATCAAGGAGACATAAAACTTTTGAAGTTGGTGATGCAATAATGGTTCATTTGAAGAAAGGCAAATTTCTTATTGGAACTTATGGAAAATTGAAAATGAAGAAATTTGGTCCTTGCAAAATATTGAAAAGATTTGATAGTGGAAATGATTATGAAGTGGAATTACCTAATGACATGGATATATCACCTATATTCAATATTTCAAACTTGTATGAATATCATGAACCTGATGAAGAAGTTACAGTACTGAGTGATTATCCTAAGAAACAGATAGAGGAAGTTGAACACATTTTGAAGCAGAGAGTTGGCAGAAGTACAAGATGAAAGGAATACATGGAATATCTAATAAAATGGAAGAACAAACCAATTGAGGACTCATCTTGGATTTCTCAATCTAAGTTGGATTCATTTCAAGTTGGACCTGATACATGATTCGGGGAATCATTTCTTTAAACCCCAGGTGTCTGATGCAGGGACATCTTGGGTTCTTGGGAATCCTGCTCAACCAAAAATATATTTGCTTTTGTTCTTTAGCTTGTTTGGAGGCTGCTCGGTAAAGTTCTCAGTAACTGTTGTTGCTCGGTTACTCGTCCTATCTTGCTTTACCAATGGGTCTCAGTGCATGTTGGTTGCTCAGTGGGTGCTTTCACTGAGTTGTTTTATGTTGCTCGGTTATCTTCTTACTGAGTTGTTCCTGTTGCTTGGTTATCTTCTTACCAAGTTGTTTATCCTGATCTGGCCAACTTTTGCATTTAATTTATGTGGTGTAATTAATGTGGAGTTTCTCATTGGGATCTGTGTGGACCTAAATCTGGATCTCACTTTGGGATTTGAGTGTCGACCTCTTTGGTGGACTCTTGTATATATTTGATTTATGTTCTTAGTGTTGGAGGAGTTCTAGATCAATTCAGTAGAGGAGTAGGAGTTTGGTATTAGATTGTGATAGAAGATTAAGCATTGTGATATTTGGAAGGAAGGTCTGTGACCTCGCATGTATGAAGATCATTATGTAATTCATTTGAGTGTATATGGCTGAAACCAGGAAGGCCCTACAGCTCGACATGTAATGAGTTTGATCGATTAATAAGAAAGTATTTGTTGTTTCTTCTCTCCTTCTTGTGTTGTTTCTTCTATATTGTTGTATTTGCAAGTTGGTTTGGTATTTGGGAATGCCTTTGGCCTTGAGTACTGACCCTCCTTGTGTCATCTTTGAAAGTAGTGAAAGAAGCAGCATTGATATTCTTTGAAATTTGGTGCTTTATGGACCTAAAAACTTCCTTGCTTGACTTAGAGGTGTCCCTAAAATTTTTTCTATTTCGTTCTTTCCACAGATCCCAAGTAACCATTGGAGGGATTTGTCTCCAAAGTTCTTTAAGAACAACATGCTTACAAGGGGCAAATATACTAGGACTTAATTAACCGAGTCAAAGTGGTAGGAAAAGTCCAGTCCACTAAAGTCAAGGGCCTAATCATGGACCGTACTTCAACAACAAAGGGACAATGAAATAAGAGATGATCAATACTCTCACTATCTTGATAATAGAGAGTACATCTGTTAATAAATTGAATTAATTTTTATTTAAATTATCTTTAGTGAGGATTTTATAGTGAACTGTTATAGACTAGAAACAATTAATTTTAGCAAGCATAGGGATCAAGACTTTCTTCCATTCCAATTGTTAAGGTCTAAGAAGATCAATCTCCATTAAGTAATAGGCCAATCCAACAGAGAAATCTCCTGAGGGATTAGGCCTCCAAACCCATTCATCCTATTTATACAGATCCAGAAGAGAGTTGTCTCCCATAATATTTGTTATATCCTTTATGTTCCTTTCCCACTCAACCTGCTAGCCATTCCTTAATAGTTTGTTCCTAATTATTTGTTCTTTGATGTTAATCTAAGAAGATTTTCTACTGTTCCAAGTAATGTAGTCATAAAACATTTCTCCCACCAAGTTGCTACAATAATCTTTAAGGTGGTCATTTGAAAAAGTAGAAGAGACGGAGAGTTCACCCCTCTAAACATCTTTCCAGAAAAGTGTATCTTTTCCATTACCCACTCCCCTTCTTAGAACCTCTCTACATTTGAGTAAATTATTCCATACATGAGTCATAAGGAAATACTTCCTTATGCAGGAAAGCATTAGGATTATTCTCATTAATATATTTAGCCATTAGGATAGATACCCAATCTTTAAAACCCTGAAGTAGCTGCGAGCCAATTTTGGAAAGAAGGTCCTTGTTAAATAATTTTAGTCACCGAATACCCAGACCACCTTTATTTTTTGGAGCACAAAATTTATCCCAACTAACCAAGGAGAGATTCTAGCCTTTTCTTTTGTCCTAGTCCACAATAATTTTCTTTGCACTTGTTCAATTTGGTGAGCCACATAAGTCGTGATTTTAAACAGTGAAAGATAGTAGACAAGAATATTTTGGAGAGAAGCCTTTAGGAGTTGGACTTTACCTACTTGGCTCAACATCTTTCCTTTCCAGCCAGTTAATTTTTTTGTGGAATTTTTCAATAATACTATTCCAGAAGGTATTATTGGGAGCTTTACATATCAAGGGGAGACTAAAGTAGGAGGCCAGAAGGTTGGTTCTTTGACATCCTATGATATCCATAACTTTTTTAACCACTCTATCTTCAGTATGAAAGAAGTAAATCTTGCTTTTGTTATAATTAATGAATTAACACGAAGCAACAACGTAGTCATTAAAAGTACTTCCAAAGTTTAGCTTCAACAACTGAGGTAGCTCCAAAGAAGATAGTGCCATTCACAAAGTGTTGATGGGTTTCAGTAGCCAATGAAGAAGCAAGTTTGACATCTTTAATAAGACCTTGATCAAGCATTTTTTTATAGTTCATACCCAAAGCTTCAACAACTAATATGAACAGGTAAGGTGAGAGCGGGTCACCTTGTCTGAGGCCTCTACCACCAGAGAAGTACCCTTTAGGAGATCCACTCACAAGAACAAAGCACCATACCCGACTTCTTATTGACTTGCATGGAGTGGACAATTGCATGTGTGATAAGAACAACATCCATAATATGTCTCCTTGAAAAAACCTTTCTGATTTGAAGACACCAGTTTGTCTAAGACTGTTTTTAGCCTGAAAACCACTAGCTTGGATAGGATTTTAATAATAGTATTGTAGAGGTTGATTGGGCAAAAATCTTGCATTGAAGAAGCATCTTCTTTCTTGGGGATAAAAGCAATGAAAGTGGCATTAATCTAGTTTAGAATCCGCTACTAGTTCTCGTTGATCTTGAAAGAAAGGAGGGAATCCATCAGGGCTAGGAGCTTTACAAGAAGCAAAGGAGAAGATAACCTTTCTCACCTCCTCCAATGGCACGAATTGAAGCATTTCTTTCAAATCAGAATCAATAATTAAGTCCATAATGACTTCAAGGATTTTATTCATCTTACCACAATCCAAGTTAATATGTTGCTAAAGTTGGGAGATGTCGTGCCCAAAAGTTGGGCAAAAACACATGAACAAAAAATTTTAAAAACGCACTAAAAAGGATAACAAAACTATCACATGAGTGATAGTTTTGTTATCCTTTTTAGTGAAAGTTAAAAGGATAAAGACCTTTTGACTTTATTTAATTGAAACCAAATTTTAACTTTGTTATCCTAATTTCTTGAAACCAAAATAGCGCTTCCTCCCCTGTCCCAAGGCTCCAAGTATGTTTCTCCATGATGACACTCCTACAATCCATCATGATATTCCAAATACGAGACCCTTTAAAGGGGTGTGTTTCTCTAAAGATGTTGAGAGGATCTCTATTATTCAAGTATTTATGAATCAGAATCTTAGCCCATTTCAAATGTGGATATTTGAACATTCTCCATATCCCAGAAGAGAAAGTTGTGAGAGCCTATGACGATGTTTTTGATGATGAAACCTTCCTAGGAAATTCTGTCCTACACCAATTTTCCATTCTCTTCATTGACCTTCCCCTCCACCATCCTAAACTCATAGACTGGGACCAACCAAGTGTCATGCACGTTGACTAGTTCCAAAGTGAGGAGACACTCCTAAGATTTATGGGAGCAATTGAGCAAAGCAATGACTGGGGGCAAGACTCAGCATATAGTTAGGCTGAGTCTTGCCCCCAATCAAGACTCAGCCTAACTATATGCTATTATAGTTAGGCTGAGTCAAGAAATTGCTATCTGAACCCTATATGCTATGATAGGGTTCAAATAATAGTTGTATAACATCCTTCCATGGGTGACACAACTTTTGGCCTTTGATGTAGTTGATCTTAGAATTCCCAAGTCCCATATAATAGACTGGCATACTTCCTTAGCTATCTCCTCTTCTTTAGTGAGAATAAAGCCATCCTCTTTGATCAAATTCCTAATTTTGTTCCTTGACCTATGTTTCATGGTTGATTGGTGAAAGAACACGGTATTCTTATCACCCTCTTTTAGTCATTGAATTATAGACTTTTGTTTCCAAAAAATGTGTCTTCCTTAGAAAGTTTAAACCATTGAGTTCTCAAATCCCTTTCCTTTAGGAAAATATCAACATCCTCATGTCCTTTCTCCATTTGGTCCTAAACATCCTTCAGTTCAAGAGAGGGGTTTCTTCCTATGAAAAATATTCCCAAAAGAAAATTTGTTCCAACCTTTATACATTTCCTTTAGTTTTTCTAGTTTTCGAGTGATAATGAACATAAGAGTGCCTCTGAACGGAGTATTCCACCAATCTTCAACCAGCATTTTAAAATCCAGATAGTAATGATTTCACACCTAAAGGGAAAAGGTCCTTTACTCAACTGGTCCTCTCTTGTAAGGAGAATAACATCATGATCAAAGCCAATTCTAGGGAGAGCATAGAGAGATAAAGTTGGGAGAATGTTCCAATTACTGCTAACCAAGAATCTATCCAAATTGGCTTGAATTAAGTGGTCTCCTTGTCTTCTTTTACTTCGGGTGAACTTAGCCTCTTTATGATCTATATCAATCAAACCAAACACCGAGAAAAAATCTGCCAAATTTGTCATACTATGAAAGAAATCCTCCTAACCCCCACACTTCTTTCAAGGGTATAGGGGAGAATAGAAGTCTCCTCCAATCATCCATTAATCTTACTTGTGGTTTTGAATACAATCAACCAACTCATTCCACAATTCTACCATACCAGATCTAGTGTTAGGAGCATAAACATTAATCAAACTCCATTTTTCAGAAGAGATAATGTCCTTCATTTGAACTATGGTACTATTCATTTTAACAAACCTACGAGTACCTCTTAGCTTCAAAGGATTCCAAAGAGCAGCCAAACCACCAGAGGTCCCTTCAGAGTCAAAGACTATAAACTGTGCCAAAGGCCAAACATTTTTACCAATCTTTTCAAAAACTTATTTTTAACAAACCTAGGAGTCCCTCTTAGCTTCAAATGATTCCAAAGAGCAACCAATCCACCAAAGGCCCCTTAAGAGTCAGAGGCTATAAAATGTGCCAAAGGAAAAACACTTGTAACAATCTATTCAAAAACTTTTTTTTTTCATTTTAGTTTCCTGAATCAAAAGAATATACACTCTAAATTCAACTAGGTAGCACGTGAGCAAGTATTGTTTGGTAGGACTACTAAGCCCTCTTAAATTCCAAGAGAGAATCTACAATGAAAAGAAAGAAAACAAAACACATCTTAACCACCGAAGAAACAACATGAAAAGGTTATTTCTTTTTGTTCCTTACCCATGGCAAATTTTCAAGGGTTTTTTTATTTGCCACTAGCTACATCCTTGACAACTTCTTTGATTCTTGAATCCTTTTGAGGTCTTTCAACTTCACTGTTTGCCCCTACATCTAGTTTTTTGTTTTTTTTTAGTTTGTTGCTTATTTGTGTCCAGTCCCCCTCATTTTCATCTGCCTTGCTAGGAGAAGCAAAACCAAGAAGAGCCAAAGAGTATTTTAGACTTTTGCTATCCTTAGACTTATCAACTATCTTTAAGACTTTTTTCTCCACCTTTGGTGAAAGAAAGATTTCCCCTTCCTCCATATCCTGAAGGGAACAGGCCTCCACATGTTTCCAAACCTTTGTGGGTGTTTTGACTCCAGAAATAGGAATGGATATGATATTTTCTCCTTCCATATTTTTGGAATCTTTGGATGGAGAAAAGAGGGGAAGATTGTTTTGAGATTCTATAACAGGAATAGTATGCTCTATTTTCTGATTAGGGGTTTGTTCCTTAACCCAACAACTCTTGCTCTCTATCATGTTTTTCCATTATGCCCACCTTATAAGCTTCGAAATTTGAAAAAGCCTCAGGATTGTCCTTATCTTTCGAAGGATCTGAGGGAAGAACAAAATTTGTGGACTGCTCTAAATCTTTGTCACGTAAAACATCAATAGTAGAATTCATGAATATATTTGACTCATTATGTGAATCTATTCTTTGTTCCAATATTTTTAGCGAACCATTTTGTCCTCTCACTTTAGTAGATTCTTGAATTTGTTTACCCTCATCTGCTACAATCTTAGCAAGTTGTTGGTCAAATTTATTATAGTTCAGGCAGAACAAGCTATCATTTTCATATTCAATAATTTTATTCCATCTCCCAAACTTAGGTCTAGGGGTAATTGAAGTAGGAAGAACCTTATTGACCTCCACATTTAAACATATCCTCACAAATATTAGCCTCGACCTCTGCATAGTGACTTTATCAATGGTTAGAAGGGAACCAAAAGAGTCAGCTATGCCTTTGAAAACATTATAATCCCACAACTCCAAAGCGAGGCCAAGGAAACGAACCCAAGTGGGGGCAATTGCTCCCAAGTACGCAGAGGGGTCAAAGACCGATTTCCAATTACACAGAGAGAAGAGGAGAAAAAGGTTATTCATCATAGTAGTAATAGTAACACTACCCTTAAGCTTTCAGATCTCATTAGCCCATCTTCTAACCTGATCCACATTGAGACGAAAGGTGAGGAACTCACCTATTAGGGAGAGTTTCATATCTTACATCTTTGTATCCATTATTTCATATGGAACAAACACTTCGAGTCCTTCCTCCAAGCGAACAAATAAACTCTTACCAAAATCTATTTGTAGATCTTTTCTCCTTGGGGTGTTGTCTCCCACCAATTTATTGACATACGAGGTAGGCTCCTCGTCAAGGAAAAAGGAGTCTAACCCTAGGGTTGGCGAATCCATTGTAGTCTGATGTTCAGATGTAGAGCCCACAAATTAAGAGGATGCAACCTGCAAAGCAGGCACATGAACACCATTTTTTGATAGGGTGGCTGATTGGGGCCCACTCCTACCAAATCCATGAGGGTAAAAGTACAAAGAATTTAAATTTTTCAAGGCAGGAAAGAGTAGAGATGCACAAGATCTCCTAAAAAGAACATTATACTTATAATATCATTCTTGAGTCTCTTTAAAAATAATCTTTAATGATCGAATAAGATGTAATATTCTCAAAGTCATTTCTTCTTATACAATGGTTACAAATTATCTTAAATTATCAATATCTATGAAATTCTTATAAACTTAAAATAAAACTGAAAAATGCTATCAAATAACTTATAAATATAAATATTAATAAAAATCACATAAATAACTACAAAACAATATCATTTATATAATAATCTACAAATACATTTAACCATCTATATAACATTCTATATACACATTTAACCATATGAATTACTAAAATAATATCAAATGTGCATCCAAAATACTCTATAGACTATATGTAGCTCCTACCGTTCAATTGCTTGAACATCAGCCAGCAACAACACTATAAACAGACAGACTTTAGTGTTTGTAATTAATATGATTCAGAATAATATATCTACAGACTGTAAATGTGAGAATGCTAACAATTTATTATTCAATAAGTTCTATAAAATTTCCACAATCTCTAAGTATGGTGTAAATGCCTCTGGAATAGATTGATGAACTTTTTCATGAACAGATTCCAGAAGCATTTACCCCAAATTTATTACTCTACAGAAAAAATTGGCTGGATATCCGTTGCGAAAATAAAATCATCTATCCTAGCCGTCGCGAAAAAATCTGGAGCATAAAAAAAATACTTACAATTTGTTAAAGACAGAATTTATTGAGGGCAAATCAGCATGCTGCAAGCCAGATGAAGATTCAACTCTTACTGTAGACACTATTTTTAGGTACTGGAAAACGAGATGACTGTTAGTCTTAATGAAAATTGAGATTTTTAGCGCAACAACCTGGGAGATCTATCCGTGAATGACCTAATTATGGAGATCAGATGCAATCACGTCGAGATCTCCGGTTCGAAACCAGGGAAATTTATTCTCATGAGAAGAACGCCTTACCGTTGTCGTTACACGGCCTTGTATAACTCATCACTTGCAGTGCGCATGAAACGGGTACAAGCCACGAAAGAAATTGGATCGGAGAAGACTCGAACCGTGGTCTTCTGCATATGAACGAGACAATCTGTGCAAATGAAGTAATTTGCGACGGTCTTTCAGGGCGCGGCATGGAGGTCCAAGAGCCAGAGCAGCCTAGCGAGGAGCTTAAAGTGCCGGCTGACACAGCCGCGGGTCCTGAAGAAAGCAAATCATCAATCAAAGGACCCTCCCAAGGTCAGCAGTTCGAATCCCAACCCGCCGCGGGTCCTGAAGAAAGCAAATCATCAATCGAAGAACCCTCCCAAAGTCAGCAGTTGGAATCCCAACCCGAACCCGAGGGTTTCACTGAAGGCTTAGCCAGCAAACCCTACCCCGAGGGTTTCAATCAGGAAACAGGTCGGAAACCCTACACCGAGGGTTTCAATCAAGATTCAGGCAGCAAACCCTACCCCGAGGGTTCCAATCAAGACTCAGGCGGCAAATCCTCCACGATCCGCGAAGTGGAGAGAGAATCCGATCTGTACAAGCCAGTGGATGAAGCTGTGTTGAAGGAGCTGAAGGATCTGGAAAACAGTACGCCTACCCCAAGAACATCGCCATCCAGCACAAGTAAAGGGAAATCGTGCAAGAGAAACAAAGGTTGGGCAATGGCGGGGCAAAAGATGTGCAAATGCGCGGCCTCTTCGGCGGCGGACTGTGCTGCCGTATGCTGCTGCCCCTGCGTGCTCGCGCACCTCCTAATCCTGGCGCTTGTGAAGGTGCCCTCTGTCATCGCCATGAAAGCTTTTCGCTACACCAAAAGAAAAGCTCGGATAAGCAGGAAGAAGAAGACTGACGCAGAGGATCAGGAGGAAGATGGAAGTGTTAAGAAGATTCAGTCTTATAAGAGTGGGTGGTCTCTGACTGTAACTCCGCATTTCAGTGGCCCTCTGGAGGGATCTCCTGCTCGCACAGCAGAGCAGCAGAAGGCAGAGAATCAGAAATTCTGGCAGGACCTCTACGCGGGTGGTCACATGGGGTTCGGGGGCCCTGCCCTGGAAAGAGACTAGTTCTGGGGTTTAGGACAGGATAAATGATGAAGTTGTAGCGGCTGTGACCAAAGTCATGGTTTGCTAAAGAGCATCTAGGTAGCATATTTAATCCTATCCTTATTTAAATGGTAATTTTATTTATATGTTATGTTGTAATTTTGGCCTTAGTTGAAATAAAGGTTGTCTTAAAGTCGGTTCTATTAAAATGTACAACCTTCTTTTTAGATTGGTGACTCCAATCTAAAAGGAAGGTTGTGGTTCGAATTCTTTTGTTAAGTTGGCAAGAGAATATGTTGGTTGTTTCTATAAGGCTATGGGAATTGATATTTCTAGTAACGTCTTGTCAAATGTGAATATATGATGAGATGATATATTATTATTTTTTATGATATCTATGTGTCATTATTTATCAATTCTAATTTGAAATTGTTTAAAGTAAAAATGATGTTAAATTCAATATTTATATTTAATAAAAATGATGTTGGTTTATAATTAGTATTATAAATTTTTAAATTGTCATTTTGGACCTTTAAAATTGTAAGAAAAACATATATTTTATCATGATTCAATTGTGGAGCTTTTGAGTCAACCTTCATTAATTTATATTTTACAAGTAGTGGTTTACATGAACTCGTCTCTCATCAGGATGAACGTTCCACTAGACTCATTGTATCTAAGTTATTTTTGCAAAAAAGAAGCATCAATAAGTATTGAAACATCCTCAGAGTCCACCCATCCTTAATTGAACATATGTTGAAATGATAATAATGAATTCACTTTAAACTTCAAAAATCATCTTGACCAATCAATTTACCAATATGTGAACAATTTTGTAAAAGATACATTTAAATAAAATTATTTATAATTATTAAGAATGATAAGTTATTGAAACTTACATAAATTAAAGTGTAAACTTTTGGAAAAGATATGTTGCTAATTTTGAAATGTATATATACAATGGTGAAATTTGAGATCAGTCTAAATTATAATAGAAGGGTTTGGGAGATACTTGGTCCTTTTTCTAGGTAAGATTATGTCATTACCAAAAGGCATTCAAAAATTTAATGTTAGGAAATTTGGGTTAGATGTACTATATTTGCATGACCTACATACGATTATTGTTTGCTTTGTTAATTGCATTAAAGTTGAGATTCAGTAGGAACCATAGGGATTATGAGGCTTTAACATGTTATAAGACTATATATTGTAGAAAATAGATAGCTTCGTGATCTTTGCAAGATGGACATAATGAATTTTTCTTATTGAGCTATAAAATGTAATGACCAAAATTATGTACCTACACTTTTGGTATTATAAATTGACCACATTTCAATGTTCATTCTCATAATTATTCATAGGGATCATTAAGTATGTCCTTGACCTTTGCCCAATTTGAGTGTGAGTTGTTCTTGTTGGAAAGTGACAATGCAAGCAATTGTTATTTTGTCATTGCTGTCAAACCTTAACTGGTGAGACTATTGTTATCTGTTTGAGTACCATATCTATTGTTGATGAAGAAGATTTAACAAGAAGGCCAAGTGAATGGTTGAGTTAAGGCAATTAAAAGGGTACTTGATCAGTTGGCACTCTGGCAAAGTAATTTAGTTGTTTATCTTTCAAAGATAATTTTTCTAGTTGTTCTGTGCCGAGCAAGTTTGGCTTGTGTCGAGCAAAGTTGCTTATGCCGAGTAAAGTTGTTTGTGACGAGCAAAGTTGTTCAATGCCGAGCACCATTGAAATTGTCGAGTGAAAACAGTGATGTTGGCCGACTTACAGTAATTGGATTAATGATGAGATTTGAGATCTCTGGCCGACTTAGTTAATTTTATTGGGATATGTTATGTTAATTAAAGATTGATGCACGTCATTTAATGTATGGGTAACTGTAATTAATGCATGGTTTCAAGATTTAATTAGAGACTACTTTGGAGAAGTAAATGTAATACAAAGATGGGATGATCCGTTGGATCTGACCTAACCTAAGATCTACGATCTTGTTTAAACGGCAAAAAATTTATCAGACCTAGACAGAGAGGTATATGATAACCTCAAGGGGTTATTCATTTAGTGTGCAAGAGGTGTGTTGTTGAATGTGAAGTGGATGTGTATGCAAGAGTGATGCATAGTTGATTTAATGTTTGGCATGATCTCTAGCAGAGAAGGCTGAATACATAAGCAGAGAGTTGCATGTGTGATTGCTTGACGGATTTCCAAGCAGATCATAAGGTTGAAATGACAATGCAGGCTATCCAGTAAGTTAACATCAGAGCTGTAATTGGATCTGAATTTGCAAAGTAAGTTGTATGTATCAGATCACAACTGCTGATTACTTTCTAATCATTGTATCAGTTAAAATCCTTTAACAAGGTTGACCTAATAGGGTGATACCACAATAGTGGGTTACACTTTTTTGCTTAAACGGACATTGAAGTCTACATTTTGAGAAAAATTTTCACATTCGGATGCATATTGTCGTTAAACTGTTTGAAATTGGAAGATGAAGTAAACTAGAGTCTTTTAGGATTTTCTGTCTAGATTCTAAATATATTTTTTTAATTTATTTTTGAATTGATTTTAATGGTTTTTTTTCTCCCACTAAAATTGCTATGTTGCTGAAAACGCCTTTTTCAAAAAGGTACAATGACTTCATACAACATAACTTTTTTTTCTAAAATAGATATCAATGTGCTTCTTTTGAATTTGGTTTTGTAACATCCATACGGAGGGCATGCAATTGGTTTGATGACATTATCATGATTATTGCATATTTTATGAA
>MU225537.1:3946755-3980799 GCA_018584345.1 Thuja plicata
TATATATATAAGAATTTACATATATACATAAGAGTAGACATATGTGTGTGTGTGTGTGTGTGTATTTTTAATTGTAAACATTCGTACATTCACTGATATATTCTTATGTATTTGGAAATATGCTAAATGTATTGATACTATTTTTACTCATAGACAAATATAAACTCATTCAAGAAGGGATATTGATTATTAATGATACAATTGAGGAAAATAAGGGAGGGAAGAAACAAAATATAATATAATCAAATGTTACACAAATAACCAATGAGGACATAGCAAGTCTGAAAAATAGAAGAGAGCCTTAGGAATATATACGCAGAAGATTTGTGTAGATTTGAAACAAAGGTAGAAATAACTCTGAAAAATATGGAATTTTATTCTTTGTTCAGTAACCGCAGGAAATATAGATAGGACAAATGGAGGTGGAATATAACACTTGGCATTGAAGTACTAAAATCATAAAGCTTTGTGGACTACAAGTAGAGAGTGGTTTACGAGGAATCAAAATATGGTAGCAAAGATAAAGGGAGCCTCACACAAAGGAATCATTGTAATCTCTAATCTTGAAGTCTAAACATATAAGTATGGATGGACTTCAGGTTAGAAATTACTATGAAACCTATGTCTTAGTTGTGTTAGTTTTCATTATAACTTTTATAGTATAGGTTATGAGTACAGACAAAGGGATGGATTTAACTAACAGAGGTATACGCATACAGGAAAATATATATGTATAAATAAAGATATAAATATATATGGGAATGTGTGTGTGTGTGTGTGCGCGTGCGCGCGTGTACAAGCATGGAGCATAATAGTAGGCATGCACAGTGAAAGAATAAATATATGGTCCAAATATGTATATACAGGTAGACAATATGATTATCCAAGATATAAGGGCATCATTTTGGGTAGATAAAGCATTGATCATTGATTGTTTGGATATATGAGTACTCTTCCATACTGAGATGAATTATTAAGGATGTCAAAAATATAGTTGATGTTAAATAACAATTGCATAGATAAGATGCAGATGATTTGACATCTTAATATATTTCTTGATAAAATATAGATTAGTATTGCTTTGTGCTCTGAGATAGAGATTAGAAATGTGTAAAATCGTAATTTCCTTTTTACAAATCATAGAGTAGGATTGTGTAGAGATAAAATAAATTATTAATATAAAAGAACTCAAGGGCAGTAAGCAATTTATGAATGCCCAAGGATATGCTAGTGACACAAGGGAATAGGGGGCGGGGCCTAGGGCACACCCAAAACCATCCAGCTTGCAGAAATAATGCAGAATAAACACAACACAGTGAGAGAGAGAGAGAAACACAGAGATCTTTTATTATTAAATCATCAAACTTAATACATGTCAGGTTGTAAGGCCTTCTTAGTTATGGCCATATACAAAGAAATGTATTACAATTCGATCTTCTTACAAAATAGATCTCAGATCTTCAATATCTTAACATTTGCCTTCTTGCTTTAAGACTTGCTACCAAACTAAGAACATACAAAAGAATATATACAAGAGTCCACCAAAGAGGTCAGTGCTCAAATACAAAGGAGGGACCTAGATTTAGGTCCACATGGATCCCAAGATAGATCCCAAATAAATCCAGCTACAAAAATTAAATGAAGAAGTCAGCCACCAACTCCAACTCCCAAATAAACCAACTCGGCACAAGCATGACTGAGCAACAGAACACAAGCATGACCGAGCTACTCGGTAAGCATGTCGAGAAACATAGAACAAACATGATAAAAAACAAAGAACAAACATGTCGAGCAATAGAGAATGGACTAAGGAATGAAAGAAACATATTTTTGGTTGCGCAGGATTGCCAAGGACCCAAGATGCTCCTACATCAGACACCTAGGGTTGAAAAGAAATGATTCCCAGAATCATGTATTAGGTCCAACCTAAAATGAATCCAACTTAGATTGATAAATCCAAGATGATTCCTCAATAGGTCTATTTTTCCACTTTACCAGATATTCCATGTATTCTTTTCCTCTTGTACTTCTGCCAACTCTTTGTTTCAAGATCTTCTCAACTTCCTCTATCTGCTTCTTAGGATAATCACTTGGTACTGTCACTTCATCATCAGGTTCATGATACTCATACAATTCTAAAATATTGAATATAGGTGATATATCCATGTCCTCAGGTAATTCAACTTCATAAGAATTTCCACTGTCAAATCTTCTCAGTATTTTGCAAGGACTAAATTTCTTCATCTTCAGTTTCCCATATGTTCCAATAGGAAATCTTCCTTTCTTCAAATGAACCATCACGACATCACAAACTTCAAATGTCTTATGTCTTCTTGATTTATCTGCATCATCTTTGTATTTATGATTACTTTTCTCCATCTTTTGCTTTACATCTTCATGTAATGTCTTCATAAATTCTGCGAATTCCTCTGCTACAACACTTCTTTTCTCTTCACCAACAATGTCTCTCAAATCTGATATACCTCTAGGTTGTGTGCCATGAACAATCTCAAAAGATTTTTTTCCAATACTTCTATTTACTAGACTGTTATATGCAAACTCTGCTTGTGCCAACATCAAATCCCAATTGCTTGGTGTGTCTCCAACTAAACATCTCAACAAGTTACCCAAACTTATGTTTACAAATTTTGTTTGTCCATCAGTCTGTGGATGAAATGTAGAACTAAATTTCAACTCATTATTCAGCTTCTTCCAAATTGTTCTCCAAAAATAGCTTACAAACTTACTGTCTCTGTCAGAGATGATACTCCTCGGTAATCCATGCAATCTGACAATCTCCTTAAAGAAAAGATTTTCTATATGCACTGCATCTGAGGTTTTCTTACATGGTATGAAATGTGTCATCTTGGAAAATCTATCCCCAACAACAAATATAGAATCATTACCTGTTTCTGTCCTAGGAAGTCCAGGAACAAAATCCATGTTGATATCACTCCAAGGTTTCTCTGGAATAGTAATAGGTGTATACAAACTAGTTTTCTAACTCACTCCCTTTGCAACTTGACAGACTCCACAACTTCTTACAAATTTCTGAACATCTTTATACAACTGAGGCCAAAAGTACCTCTCCTTTAGCAAACTCAATGTTTTATCAATGCCAAAGTGTCCAGCCAATCCACTACTATGTTTCTCCTTTATCAGATTAGTTCTCATTGATCCTCTCAGTATACATAACTGAAGACCTTTAAACAACATATCTTCCTAAATGAAATAGTCTTCATACTTACTTGATTGGTTTGTATTAGGTGCTCTGCACACTCTCCACTACTCTGAAAAATCAAGATCATTTTCATACAAATTCTTCATGTCAACAAATCCAACAACTTCAACTCGCATTTCAGTCAACAAAGATCTTCGTCTACTCAATGCATCAGCAACTCTATTAGAAACTCCACTCTTATGCTTAATCACAAATGTAAAGCTCTGAAAATATTCAACCCATTTCATATGTCTCTGATTCAAATTATTCTGACTACCCAAATATTGTAAAGCCTTATGATCAGTATACAACACAAATTCATTTGGCATTAAGTAATGTCCCCACTTCCTCATAGCTTGCACAATAGCATAGAATTCCTGATCATAGACAAAATATTTTATCTTTGCATCATTCAACTTTTCACTAAAGAAAGCAACAGGTTTACCTTCTTGAGTCAACACAGCTCCAATTGCACTTCCACTTGCATCACATTCAACTTGAAATACTTTATTGAAATCAGGTAATGCCAACACAGGTAATTTAGCAACTTTCAAATTTAAAGCTTCAAAACTCTTATCAGCTCCATATGTCCATTTGAATTCTCTTTTGTCTCCTCTCATTGTTTCAGTGATAGCATTGCAAATAGAACTGAAATTTCTGATAAAATTCCTATAAAAACTTGCCAATCCATGAAATGATCTTACCTCAATGACATTTTTAGGTATAGGCCAACTCAATATAGCTTCAACCTTCTCTGGATCCATCTTCAAACCATCAGCTGAAATCACAAATCCCAAATACACAAGCTCTTCTTTCATGAAGGAACATTTCTTCAGATTTATTAGTAACGTTTCTTCTTGTAATCTCTGCAACACTTGTCTTATATGCATCAGATGCTCTTCTCTAGTCTTACTGAATATCAGAATGTCATCCAAATATACAATCACACACTTATTCAAAAATTTCTTCAAAACTTCATTCATCAGCCTCATAAGTGTACTGGGTGCATTAGTTAAACCAAAAGGCATAACCAACCACTCATACAAACCTTCCTTTGTCTTGAAAGCAGATTCCATTCATCACCTTCTCTGATTCTGATATGATGATACCCACTCTTCAAATCAATTTTGGTAAAATACTTTGCTCCACTCAAACAATCCATTATGTCATCCATTCTTGGTATAGGAAACCTATACTTCACTGTGATCTTGTTTATCTCTCTGGAATCAGTGCACATTCTCCATTCTCCATTCTTTTTAGGTGCCAACACAGTAGGTACTGCACATGGACTCAAAATTTCTCTGATTATGCCTTTGTTCAACAATTCATGAACTTGTCGATTAAGCTCTTCATTCTCGGTAGGTGTTAACCTATGTGGTGCTTTGTTTGGTAAACTAGCTCCAGGAATCAGATCCATACAATGACGGATATCTCTGATTGGTGGAAAACCATCAAGTACATTATCTGAAATGATTTCTTTGTATTCAGTCAGCAAATTTTCTACATTTGCAGGTGTGTCATCTTTTGCATTCTTACTTGGTTTGTTAGGAATCAAAGCATAACAAATATCATCTCTTTTCAAATCCTTAACAAACTGTCTACCTTCCATCAGGCAAACTTTCACAGATGTACATAATTCACCAGCAGATTCCTCAATTAAAGGTAACAAAATTTGCTTCTTACCATCAATCCAAATAGAGTATCTATTCAGCCTCCCATCATGTATAGCATGTCTATCATATTGCCAAGGCCTGAACCCAAAAAAATATGACAACAATCCATTGGCATAATATCACCTAATACCTTATCATAGTATTTCCCAATTTTCAGATTCACAAAACATTGTTCACTTACCATTAATGTATTCTCATCTTTAATCCATGAGATATGATAGGGCTTTGGATGCTTCATCCTTTTCAAATGCAATTTAGTAACCATCTCTTCAGATGCCAGATTCTCTGAGCTTCCACTGTCAACAATGACCATCCAAACCTTGTCTGCAACTCTACATCTGGTTTTGAACAAAGTTTTTCTAATCGGATCTTTCTTATCCTTCTCACTCCATGGTATCATTTAGATCATGAGATTCTCAGGTTCATTTGATGACTCTTCTTGCACTAATGCATTTCTTCTACTGCCAACCTTCTTGCTTGCATGTGTACATTCAAAGGATTTGTGTCCTTCACCACAATTGTAACAAGTTACTTGGAACCCTCTTCTACTATATCCACCTCTGGATTAATTACCTCTTCCTCTGTATGAATTTCAACCTTTCCATTTAGTCTTTCCTTTGTCTTGAGATTTGTCTATATTTGACTTTTCTGGTTCAAATCTACTATTTTCACCATGAGATCTACCTCTTCCTCTAGGAAATCTACCTCCTCTACCTCTTTGTCTTTGTTCATATCTTCGTTTTAATTTCTCTTCAGCTTTTAGGGAAAATTGGTACGCCTCCTCAATGCCTTCCATCTTGACCAAACTGATCTCATCTTGTATGGAACTTCTTAATCCATTCAGATAAGTTGCAATTATTTTCACCTCATCTTCAACATGTCCAGATCTGATGTCCAATCTATATAATTCATTAGTAAAGTCTTTCACTGACTTATCTTTTTGCTTCAAACTTTGCATTCTCCAAACTAGGTTAATCTAATAATCACAAGGAAGAAACTTTCCTTTCAATTTGTTCACCATTTTATCCCATACCTTGATTTTGTCTTTACCTTTCTTCTTTTTGTCCAACTGTAGATGTTCCCACCATAAGGATGCATGACCTTTCAGTTTTGTGCTTGCAATCTTGACTTTCTTGCCTTCTACAACATTCTCATATTCAAAATATTTTTCCATCTCACTGATCCAATCGATCAACTCATCAAAATCTAACTTTCCACTATACTCAGGAGGATTAAATTGAGGTGTGGACTTCAAACTTGTCAAATCTCTCAAGAATCTTTCCTCTTCTTGATCCATCACAGGTGTAGGTGTAGGTGCAGCTTCACCTTGAACCTCTTCAAATTCATCATCACTAACATCTTCAAGATGTCTTCCTCTGCGCTGGGTTGTTTCAACAGCTTCCAATCTTGCAAGGGAAATAGGGGGCGGGGCCTAGGGCACGTTCAAAACCATCCAGCTTGCGGAAACAATGCGGATTGAACACAACAACATAGTGAGAGAGAGAAACATGGAGATATTTTAATATTAAATCATCAAATTTAATACATGCCAGGCTATAAGGCCTTCCTGGTTACGACCATATACAAAGAAATGTATTACAATTCGATCTTCTTACAATAAAGATCTCAGATCTTCAATATCTTAACATTTGCCTTCTTGCTCTAAGACTTGCTGCCAAACTAAGAACATACAATTGGTTTCGCAGGATTGCCAAGGACCCAAGAATCTCTTGCATCAGCTAGAAAGGAAATCAATTAGATTATGAATATGTTAAGTAAAATTCTAAAATTAGAAGTATACACACAAGTTGGTATGTTCAGAAAAATATAGGAAAGAATGTAGATTTATGAGTAATTAATAGTGATGTATGTAATTTTTAGGAAAGCAACTAAGGTAAAGATATGTTTTTAAAAGTGTGAGAATGAGGAATAATTGAAGGCAACATTTAGTATGAACTTAAGGACTAATTCTACACCTTAAAGAATTAAGAATATAAAAATGGTAGATAGTATATTATCTATGGTATAAGGACATGAGTTGGGGTAGATAAAGTATTGGGATGTATCTGTTTTGCTATATGAGTTTAAAATAAACACATAATTTGTTTTATGCATAGATAAAATATAGAGGGGATACATTTAACTTCTTAACATTTCCTTTGGAAATTATAGATCAGTATTGCTTTGTGTTATAGGATAGAGATTAGAGATGTTTAAATTCTTAATTTCTTCTTACAAATCCTATGTTTAGAAAGAACTTATGTATAAGGACGAATTCTTCACCTTAGAGTAATAGAGAAGTTTTTACAACAAGGGCAAAAGAAATTTTTAAAGGCTAACATATAAGATGTATCAACATTTTGTCTATAGATGTTATATGCAGGAACGGATATGGACAGAGTAACAACATATAAGGATAACGTAAAGACTAGGGCCAAGGGGCATAAAAGGTATGATTAGAATATACGGAGATGCATTTATCAAGATGGATTGATCACAGCATAGACAAAGATGAATTTATCAAGATGGAATGATCAGAGCATAGACGTTAATAAACCATGATGATAACAAAGGATATCAACCGTAAAAGAATATACACGGATCTGTTTATTAAACATAAATGGATAGATCCATTTCTTTGTAAATTAAGAAATGCCTTCATAAATAAATGTAAATATATTAATCTGGACCTCGGTCCCAAGCTAGACTGGAGGTTTTATTCTCCATTCTTTCCTACCAGTGCCTGCAGTGAATGGAGACTATGTAATTTTAAAAAAAAATAATAAAATTTTGGCTTTGGCCTTTTACCGATCTATATATATATATATATAAGTATTAATAATTTCTAAATTAAAATATTTAAAAGAAATATTAATTAAGATAAAATGATAATTTATCAATATCCAATGTTTAAAACTATTTCATATTTTTTTCCTTAATATTAATATTTTATTGAAAATCAAAAATTATTGTTATATATTAATTATTATTAATTGAATTTTTTTTGTTTTATTCAAATGTATATCAATGTAAAACTACAATAATAAGAGTTTTATACTAAAAATTTTCACTAAGAAAGCATTCAAAAATGTGAAAAATATTTGTACAAAATTATTTTAGCCAATCATATTGAAGAAAAATATTTTTTATAAATTATCAAATTTAAAATTTAAATTGATTTTAAAAAATATTTAATGATTTATAGTAAACCAATTTATTAATAATAAGTTCTCAAAATTATACAACGTTTGTTGCTTTAAGACTTTGTATGAGCATTTTATAAATTGTGTTCTTAAAATTATTTAAACTCCACAAAATTATTCTTTATCTTTTTTATAGTATATATAAACTATTGATTAAAAATATAAATATATAATAAACAATAATTATCTATTTTTAATATTTTTCAAAAACATTTCTATTATTCTAAATTATTTCAATTTTTTTATAACTAAACTTTAAATTTTTATTATTTATATATAAAATAATAATTAATATTAAACCTATTTAATTATAAGTAATCAATATAATAAAATTATATAATACTATTATATAAATAAGAACTAATATACTAGACCTAGTAAAAAATAACTTATATGCTGAGTGATTTATTTTTATTCATAAATTACTAATGTACTTAGTAAAAATTAGAATCTCCTGGCTTGCTTCTCCTTAGATCTATGTGGAGTCTGAAAAATGTAAATGTTTGAGAAGTGCATGCAACGAAAATGTATAAAGAAAACATAAACATGATTTCTAAACAGGGCCCATGTTAGAATTTCTAAACAGGGCCCATGTTAGACAACACACTAAGGCCAAACCTTAGTGTGTGATGTTTAAGTTGGCCCGGTGTAGACAATACAATAAGGAGAATGAGGGATTCAAGGAAGTTTGGTAGGTTTTAATTTAATTATGGTTAATTTAATTATTTCTTATAGAGGTATTTCTTCTGGATATCTTTTCTGCATATTTCCACTCTTTTCACTTAATACAAAATTGCATGTTAAGTATATATACATGCATGAATAGACGCGACCAAAAACAAGACCTTAGTCGGCCCAAAATCAACATACACAACGCTTCCAAATGAATTGGCTTAAGTGTGTTTACATGAGTGTTAAAGACATAATTACAAACATATTACAATAGGCGCATTGCCATTACAAAACAAAATATTATACGCTAATCAAAATCTGAAGTCGGCTTCATGCTCTATTTTCTGAACTGCTAGTGGTGCTTGAACTTGTTGTAGCTTCTCTGTACTGTCATATCTTACCATGCGTGTATAGAATAAGCTTACTAACATATCATAAAGCCTAAGTATAAGGGCGCATATTCCAAATCAATTGTATGCACGTGCGTTGGTGTACTGATCAACTGTGTATCTTTGTTCTATTCTATTTTCTATACTTAGCCAAATTTTGATCTTCAAAGTTTGTGAACTTACTTGTCAAAACTTCATATGACTTTGTTGCCATAATGACAACACAAAATTATTCATATAAACCATGAGTATCAAATTTCCAACAATCTCCCCCTTTGTCATTAATGGCAACAAAGGAATGTGGCCAAGTTACATATACTTTGACTTAACAACAAAAACTATGAGTTTATTGTACATCATACCTTCGGCTATATTTTTTATACTCCTTTATATACACTACTCCCCCTTTGACATTAATGACAAAGGTGCCAAAAAGTAAAGTCCCTAAGTACTTACTCTGAGTACACATCTGGGTATGCAATCTGAAGATTCTTGATTTCTTGCTGCCAAAATGCCTTCAGTGCATCAACAGCCTGAAGATGGGCGCATAATGCATATGTGAGCTTCTCCATTTTTGTCAGATCCATGCAGGGGCCTTGATCATATGTGAAAATAGTTGCATCTATATGTTTGATGTTCTCATTTAACACAACTAAGGAGGGCACAAGTGCATTTCTCAGTTGGGTTTGCCTGGTCCTTATCTTGCTGATCTCTATCTTGGATTTTTCAATCTTGTCTATCTTCCCTTGATAGATGTTGTTGTAGATGTTGATGTCTTGGGAGGATGTTTCAACTCATTTCCTGATGTTTTCAACCAAGATGTTTGCTTCCTCAATCTTCTTGATGTTCTCAAAAGTGAATTTTCATCTATCTGTACAGTAAGCTATCACCTTCCTACCTTTTGTTGCTAGCTCTTTCAGAATTGTTTGACCAATCTTAAATGAGTTGAGATCTAGTGAGAAGTTCTTTATCAGTTCATCCAATCTTTCCATTTTGTACTTCTCCTCTGCAGTTTTAGTAGTTGAATCTATTAAAATTGTGAAGTTTTCTTTGAAGCAAGTCAAGATGCTATCAAGATCATCAACTGATTGAATATTTGCCAATTTATTTTTTGTTGGCACTAGGTTATTCAAAATGTTTACTGACTCCAGAAAGAGAGGATTTCTCACAACTTGTTTTTCCTTGTCTTTCTCCATGGCTAATACACTGATTTTGATCAAGTCTTCTTCTCCCCATGCATCTAGGTTTGTTGAGTCAGGGGTCAAACTTGACAACAATGATACTGATGGTTTGATAGATGGAGTGAGTATAGAATTTTGACTAACATCCATACATTCACTTTTCACTGGGATCTCAATAGAGGGTAGTTCATTAGATTGATTATCTTCCTCATTATTCAAATCTGTTGAATCTTTGGAAATAACTTCATCTTGCTGCAAGGGAGTATTATCAATGCAGACCTTCTCTGCTTCTTCAATGCTGAAAAATGCTTTTTTCAAATTTGTTTAAGTCATTATTTGAAGTTGTCATTGTTATCTTAACATCATTGATCACAATGGTTTCATCTAAATCTTTGACTGTGTTAGAGGGTGATGGAACTTTGTGCGTAGAATCTTGGGGACCTGTCATAGGCACATTAAGAGTCTTTGGTTCTTTTTCTTATTTTTAAAGAACTGGAGTCACTTTAGTTGTAGGTGTCATTGAAGGATACATGTGTCTGTCCAAAAATACTTGCTTGAATTCTTTTTCAGTCTCTTGCCCAACCAACTCATACTCTTTATTCATTATGTGAAGAGTTCTTGTTTTGGTTCTTAGATGAGGTTTTACCAAATATAACAGTATTGCCCTCTCATCATGTGAGAAAATAGGGAGAATATTGTCTAATGTTTCTTCTCTAATCCTCATATCTTCTTCAATTGCTTGTCTTTTCAATAAGTCTATTATGTTCCATAATTTGTCTGGAATGACTATCTTGAGTTCCAAAACTGACCTTTTAAACTTGATCATATGAGAGATAATCATAGAATGTATTTCTGATTTATCTATCTCTTGGTACTTGTCATAGACATTTGTAATTGAATCTAGTCTTCCTTCATTAATGATTTTGTTCCTTAAGACTTCAAGACTAGGTCTGAATCCTACCTCAGGTGGGGCTTGAGTATTTTTTACTTTGCTCTGTGTTGTCCTTTAGGATGGGTGGCTTGTAGGAACTTGCTTCCTTCTCCTAGTCAATTTTCTTGGTACTAAAGGTGGAGAGGATTCTAGGTCAATAGTAGTAGAGGGCGCAGATGTATCTTCATCAGACTTCTTCTTTTTCTTCTTGTGGATGTCATCTAATTTCTCTATTTTGAACTCTGCAGGTGTTTGCTTATGTTCTCTTGCAATTTTAGCTTCCCTAGCTTTATCTAGGTCTTCTTGGGTGACACCATGAACTTTCAGGATGGTAGATGTAATCCTTGATGCTTTCCTCTTATTGTCTGCACTGTATAAGACTGAATCAACTTGATTTTTCTTCTCTCTATATGCGCCCCATCTAGGCTCATTTGGATCTTTAGGTGTAGATAGAAGAACTTGTGCATATCCTTCCAAAACACATTCTTATACTTCATAACCAAGTGGGTGAATCCATTTGGTTCTTGGCTCAACTATTTCCATGCAAGTACAGTTAGTTTCCACCATGAAGCATATGGTGTCCTTGTATTTTTCAACTACCTTCTCCAGTATTCTAAACCTCTTCTGCATCTTGATCTCGAATGTCTTGATATTCATATACATAGATTCCTTTACACTGCTTTCTGATGTAGCTTTTAATGAAATTTGAGACATAGTAGGTTTTCTCTTGTCTAGGTACAGATTAGAGACCTTACCAATAATGTGGAAGTATAAGTAGATAATCAAGGAGCCAAATTTGAATATTTTGCTCCTGTCATGCTTAATAGCTCTAATGTTCTCAATTAGTTGTGCACGCAATAGCTCACAAAGATTATATTGTGTGTTATCTCTTTCCATCCTTATAGCTTCCAAAACTATAGTTGCGGATACACTATTAAGTTTGCTTGTGTGCTGAAACTTGTAACCAAGTATCATGCTGATAAGTTTAATGTCTTCTTCCACAATAGGATCAAAAATCATCTCGTGCCTATCACTTCTAGATAAGCATGCTTGATCAACCTATTTCTTTACATCCTTTCCAGTAGGAAGAACAGGTCCAACCTTAGGGCGTCCGATCATCTCATGAATGAGGTCAGCAGTAATGCGGACAGGAACTTCACCAATCCAAAATAGATCATCATGAATCCTATTGAGTAGAATTTTAACCCATTCTGGTTCATAGAACTCGTGCGCATTTGCATACTCAAAAATAGGGTTATCAGTGAGATGTGAGTATTCATCCTTGAATGATTAGTCGGGTTTCATCATCAATGCCATGAGAGTGGTTATGTTGTTGTCACCCATAGACTCCTTACAGTAGATGTAAGTGTGTATGTCCTCTACATGCATAACTCCTAACGGAGTCTTGGAGAATGCCCCTTCTACATCATCTAGCACTGACTTGAATGGATTCTTTTTAAACATGAATCTTTTCCTTTTGGTGATGTCAAAGACTATAGGGGTTTCCATACTTACTTGTTGATTGTTTAAGTAGTGTTTTGCAAGAGTTTTGAAACAACGCGTCTGTGCTAGGGTTTTGTTTCAACTTCAACTCATTTTGCTAACCAACCAATGGTTATCCTTCAACACTTCGATGCTAATTCCTCATGTGCTCTCTAAATGCTCAATCTCGAATGCAAAGTGAAGATATAAGATCTTTTACTGACTTGTATATAAGTTACTACATTTAATGCTTGTTGTTGTAACGTGGTTTACATTGAGAATTTCAATCTTTTCTTTTGTCAAAGTATAAGTTGTGTGTCCATGCATACTATCTCAACTCGTGACCAAATCCATGAATCCATAGGCACATACTCAGAGGTGAGTATATCAGCCACACAAGGGTTTAGAGCTTGAATAGCTCCCCCTATGACCATGAGGGTCATCTAACCAGAAGTAGAGGTTGCGTCCACTATGGATGCATCTACTACCTTGTTAACATCATCATATTTCTTTACTTCAACCCATATTTTACCTGAATCTTCTGTAGCTTTTACAAACTTAACTCCTCCAGATTCTTCAAATAATGATCCTTTAGGCTTTTTTGTCTTTGTGTTTTGGATCTGCAAAACCTTGAGATATGTCCAGCTTTGTTACATGAGTGAAAAATGATTGGTGGTCTATTGATATTGTTTACCATGTTGCATTGGTTGGTTGTGTGTCCATTATAATTACATATCTGACATGTAATGTTCTGATAGTTTCTCAGAGGTTGATTTCTCTGATTGTATTGAGTCAGGTTTCTTTGGTTCTGTTGTGATTGATTTCTCTGACTAGTTCTGCAATGTATAGCCCTATGACCAAATTTATTACAAGAGTAACAATAGCCATTAAAGGGTCTTACCTCTTTACAATCTCTTGCCAAATGTACATGCTTGTTACAGGAATAACAAGTTCTGTTAACTATCTTGTGTTCATCTTTAGATGATTTTGCTCTAGCTTCTGTAAGATTTTCCGTAGCCTTTGCTTCTATAGAATTTTCTTGTACTTTCTTACTTTCTTGTATTGTATTGGTTTCACTTTGTGCTACACTATATCCAACACCAGTAGTATCTCCTCTTAACTTTTGTGCATAGAGTTGTGATTGAATTAGATCAGAACTTGTGTGTTGTTTGTTAATATGATTCTTTTCTTCTATCAGTTCAGACTCTATCTTTTTATTGATGTTTTCCAACTCCAAGATCTTCATATTTGCTTGCATAAGTTCTTCATCTAATTGTTTACTTTATTTGGTATTTCCTTCAATAGTTGTTAGACTATCTGTTAGTTGTTCATTTAGATCTTCAATCTTGTCCTTCAGAGACATGTTTTCTTCATTAAGATTTTTGACCATTTTTCCCAAATCGTTCGTAGAGAAATATTTCAAATCTTTTATTAGTTTTTTATAAGCATTTGGGAGCCATCAACTTTTAGTTTAAGTTCTTCATTTTCTTTTTCAGATATGTCAAGATCATCAAGGGCTGCTTCAAGATTCTTTTTCAGATGTTTCACTTCTATTGAATACATGATCTCCTCAAGTGGTTAAACTTTCTTTCAGAGGACCAGAGCTTTGATACCAATTGTTAGAAACACTAAGAGGGGGGGTGAATTAGTGTTGGTCACTTATCTTAATTTCAGCAACTTGAAACTTAAATCAAATGGATAACAAATAAAACATAATACATTAACACATAACATAAGATATGTTTACGGGGAAACCTTGATCAGAGGAAAACCCTGGTGGGAATTAGTACCCACAAATGATTGTACTAGTCTTATGAACTTGTTAGAGTTCCTTTTCCATGTTAGGAGCAGTCTTTACAATGCAAGTACAATGACCCTATTAGGAGTCTTTACAAAACCCTATTAAAGGTAAATGGCTCACTGCCAGAGCTCACTGCTCTATAGGATAAATGCTACAACCTTCAGATAATAGATATACACTATATCAAAAGATGAACTATTGTTCTGACACTGTTGTCTGATCAGTTCCATTTATGCGTTGATGCTCTAATCCCTCAAAGAGACTTATCTCGTACTGATTTGGTGTACTTTTCTTCTGGATATCTTTTCTGCATATTTCCAATCTTTTCACTTAATACAAAAGTGCATGTTAAGTATATATACATGCCTGAATAGACGCGACCAAAAACAAGACCTTAGTCGGCCCAAAATCAACATACACAACGCTTCCAAATGAATTGGCTTAAGTGTGTTTACATGAGTGTTAAAGACATAATTACAAACATATTACAATAGGTGCATGGCCATTACAAAACAAAATATTATACGCTAATCAAAATCTAAAGTCGGCTTCATGCTCTATTTTCTGAACTGCTAGTGGCACTTGAACTTGTTGTGGCTTCTTTGTACTGTCATATCTTACCATGCATGTATACACTAAGCTTAGTAACATATCATAAAGCTTAAGTATAAGGGCACATAGTCTTAATCGATCGTACGCATGTGCGCTGGTGTATTGATCAACTGTGTATCTCTGTTCTGTTTTGTTTTCTATGCTTAGCCAAATTTTGATCTTCAAAGTTTGTGAACTTACTTGTCAAAAATTCATATGACTTTTTTGCCATAATGGAAACACAAAATTAGTCATATAAACCCTGAGTGTCAACTTGCCAACAAATCAAAACCTAAAAGTGTCAAATAGTAATTGTTGTATTTGAAATTGGATGCATTATTGCTTGTATGTGACATCCATATGAATTTAAAACCCTTGGCACTCAATATATCAGGGAGATGAAGAAGGGATTCTTCCCAATCACATATTATAAAATTGAACTTCAAAGACAAATTTTCTAAGTAAGTAGAAATTTAACTAGAGGTATGAGGCAACAAAGGAAGGAGGGAAATCAATGTCCTCTTGTCAGTCACCAATGACAGGGTCTCTCATCAATTTTGGTGGCATTTTATTTTCCATTTTTTCAGTATGAATTAGTGGAAATTTAAAATTGTGGGGAGGAATAATAATCAATTTTCTATTTCCCATTTCATGCCAAAAATACTAAAGCCAAGATCGGTTTCCAGGTGGCAGCGGCAACCATCTCATATCATTTGTTATTACAGTGTGATCAGAGTGACATTGATCTGCAATGGTGGTTGTATATGCAACAACAAGGACTTGGTTATCAAACCTTTTATATTGTGGTTGGATGTGTATTTCCCCAATCACATTTCTTGATTGTTAATGAATGGATGTGGTTGTCCCCATTCACGAGAAGATGTAAGTGGTTGGATGTGTTTGTCCCCAATCACTATTGTTGGTTGTTTGTGAGTGGATGTGTTTGTCCCCATTCACAAGATGTTGTATGGGATTGGAAGTGTTTGTCCCCAGTCACATTTGTTGGGTAATTATGATTGGATGTGTTTATCCCCAATCATAATAGATGTGAGCAGAAGTGTGTGTCCATGTTCATAAACTATTTTTTTTGGATAGATGTGTTTGTCCCTATCCAAATTTGATGTAAGACATTGGATAGATGTGTTAGTCCCTATCCCTAGTTCCATGAGTAGATGTGTATGTCCCTACTCTTATAGTGTTTGGTGAGCTACTATGTGTGGTATTAAGTAGTGTGATGTACAATCTCCCCATGTTCACACTAAGGGGGTGTTGGGAATTAGTGTTCACAAAGGTTAGGAATATTAATATGCATAAAGTAATAAGTTAATAGGTTTGTGGAGTGGTGATATATCTATGAAAAATAAATGTCATGTAATAATATTAAGTTGTTTAACAACTTAATATTATTATATTAGTTAAATATAGTTTGTTTAATATGTTATTTTGTTAATGGTTGTACAGTGATTTGTTAAAATAACTCAGTCTATTTAGGAATGTTAGTTCCTACAAAATAGGACTTAAGAATCTTATAAATATGTAATGTGTATTGAATGAAAGAATAAAAAGAAGTATGCATTATTTAGTTTTTATTATTATTCTTGCTTCTTTGTCTCTACCATATTTCTAATATTTACTTTAATCTTTATCTCTTAATCTACAAAGGACCATGACATATCTGATCAAGAGCTTTGTTATATTATTGTCTATGGATGAGATGCATTTTTATGTCTCGGGTGACTTCTAAGGATTTCTCCACATTTCATATATTTTCACATTTCTATTTTTATCTCTTTTTTTTAAAATATATTATTATGTTTTCTATACTTATTTTATTTGTAATATAGTATTATTTTTAAGAAATAAATATGCCTCTTAATTAGGCAAAACATTTAAGGAAATTTGTTTTACGAATTTCTTTGTTGTGCATTGCATTGATGCAGTTTTCTTCTAATTAAATAAATAATAATCTCGAATAAAGAGTAATCAAATTTATCATATCTCATATTGGCGAAATTGATGCTTTAATCGTAAAACTTTCTAGATATTCTATTTTTTGTTCAAGAGTTAGTGATGTAAGAGCATCTCTTAAGGGATAAGGACAATCTTGTACCACCTATAAAAAATGATTAGATTTATTTTCATTTTGGTTTTAAAATAGCCATAAAAAAATGTTTCCTCTAAAATGTATTGTAGAATGATCTAGAATATCCAAAATTTATTTAAAGGATTTAAAAATTAGGGCCTCTATTATCAAAAAGTTTGTATTTGTGCACGTATGGACTTGAAATTTAATCCTTACAGGATCTATTTTTTTTATAAGTGAATGTTTTGGGTAGGTTTCAAGCCAAATTCACACAGATAAATGTCAAGATATTAAAGGTTCAAGTTTTTTAAAATGTTAAAGAAAATTTTAAATTGATTTTTTAGGAATTAACTAATGAATGAGGCCCCAAAATTTGGGGAAATTGAATGACTTAAGTTTCAAGGGTGTAGATCACATCAAGCTCTTCAATTTTTCAAAAAAATGGGCTTAGTCAAGTGCTTCAGTCAAAAGTTTTTGATTAAGTAAAACATGTTTCACAGGGTGCCTGAAACCCAATTACAAAGCTAAAGATTGGAATGTTTGCCCATACAAAAAAGAACAGAGCCAAAAAATGAAACAAGCCACCACTAGGGCCGCAACAAAAAACAAACTAAACAGCTAAAAAGAAAACAAAATACAGGGATAGCCAAGAAAACCAGGGAAAACAATCAGGAGATGTTCCCGAGCAGGCTAGCCACTTTGGAATCGAGGATCTCCATCTTTGAAGCAAATTCCTTTATCTTCTGGAGATCATTCATACTTTTATTCTCTTTCTTCTTCTTAGAAATTTCCTTAGTCCTCTTTCCAGGTCCCTCTTCAGGCTTCTTCTATTGTTCCATGCTAGTTTTGGCTGCATCAATCTCCTCAAGTTTTTCTTCTATTTTTTCAATGAGAATATTGATATGCTCATTGGATGCTTTCAAGATGTTGACGCTCTGCTTTGCACTGCTTTTAAGAGTCACCTCGAACCTAAGCATCTTTTCCTCCATCTTACTAATCCTGGTGTTAAGAATCATATGATCTTCAACAGTGCCATCATTATTGATGTTATATGTCTCTTTAGCTCTGTTCTTGAGCTCCCCCACTTCATGGTATAACCAATTGATTGAATTTTAGTTGTCCAGCATACTGTTTCTCACATTGTTGAGAAGGTCAAGCTCCATTTCCCTCAAATTATCACTGAGAATCACCATCGTCAGGTCAATCAGCTCCTCCAGTTTTATCCTGCCATCCTCACCTTCGATAAATTTTGGGTTAATGACCTCCCTGGTTATCCCCATTTTGCCAGTCTTAACATCAAAATTACACCAAACCGTCTTCCTCCCCTTTGCAGACACATATCAACATAAATCGTTTTCCTGCCCCTTCTCTTTCACCGAGATGTGGGGCTCTAAAAACTGGGGAGAAGGGTTATCCTAGTTAGTACCATCCTACTCATCCTGGAGTTTAACCTTTCCCTTGTCACAAGAGCTAGGGGTATTTCTGTGAATATGGTCCTCAGGATTCTTCTAGATAGTTCTATCTTCCCTATTCTTTCTCTTTTTATTTTGGTATTTCACAATAGCGGTCTCCCTTTTCTTTTTTTCATTTCCACTGGAAATTTCTTCTTCATAATCAATTTTCATCCCTTCCTCATTATCGTTATACTCCTCCTCAGAAGAGATCACAGTAGTTGTATGTTCTTGCAAGGGGTCGCAACTTTCTCTTTTTTGATAATATGAGTACTGGCAACACGCTTCTTAGAGGAGGAGCCCAGAGTCTTATTCTTAATGTCACAATCTTCCTGGCCCTCAGAGTGAAAACCCTCACTATCTTCAGTCTCTGAGGGGACATCCATTTTGTCCTCTTTATCAACAATTTCCTTCACCATAATTTGGGCTTTAAAGTGCTCATAAATGAGAAGTAAAAACCCCTCATGCAGGGCAAGATTTGCAATAGCCTTATCCCTATAACCATTAATATTTTCATTGATAGAAGCATATAAGTAGAACTGGATAGAAACCTACATACCATGTATGAAATGGTTCATGAGAACAAAGTGATAGGTTCTGATCCTAACGAACCTGGTGTCCAATGTGACATAAGAGATTATGTCCTTCAGGACCAATCTCCATAGCATTTTGATGCCTTCTAGAAGGTAATAATCCCCAACTTTGATGAGGGCTTTTTTCTCTTCCTCATTCCTCACAAAATCGTTGATCGTAGAGTCTAAAATTTTATGATCCCTATAAAATTTCTTACCCACAATGGGGATGCCAGTAACATTGGAGATGACCTCCTTAGTGATCATAAATTTTCTCCCGTCAATCACCACACTTCCCTCATCCCAGCTTTTCAAAAACATTTTGGTCACTGACAGCTTCCCACCATGAATCCTTTCAATAAAAGTTGAGAAACCACCTTACTGTAGATAATTCTAGACCTTAGTCTGTCTTCTCTATTTCTCACTATCATTAGAGGGATCCTTTCTGTGTCTTTCACCACCCATTGCAGGACAAAATCTCAGAGTCGCGTTCTGGTGATTCAGATTACAACTTATCAGACAGTTTCTTGCCAAATTGTTCTAGATAATTCTTCTGATATGCCTTATAAGCTAAAGTTTAACTTTGTGAATTGACACCCAAAAAGCATGCGAATGGGACTTGGAATCATTACCCTTCTTGTCAATCTCGTACTTTCCATTTATGGGAAAACCATTGTGAAACACAATATTGACATTCATGATTAATGATTTTAATTCCCTCCTTTCCCTGGATTATGTCGTATTTGATTAAATCCTTCACCTCATGAGGGAGGTCTCCTCCGTGAAGCCATCTGATCTGAGTGTCACTTTTCACAGCCAAGTTGGCGCACCAGTCAACAACCTGGTTGGCTTCCTTGTACATATGGGATATGTGTATCTTCTCAAAGGTGTTCAAGAGGTTGCAGTTTTCTTCAATCATATTGGCAATAGTCCATGATGGTGGGTGTAAATTTTTAAGGCAGTTTTTCTTGAGTTAAAAGTTACGATTCTTCAAACTTGTGTTATTTTCAGAGTTGGGATTTACACTTTCCAAAGCATGCAAGGAGGCACCTAAGTGGCTTTAATTATTTGTAAATTAAAGTGAGTGGCGATATAGGTCATGATAAAGGAAAGAGGAAAAATATAAGAAATGAAGCTCTAGAAGATGTGGAAGATTCCTAAAGCAAGAGGACTATAAGTTGTAATGTGCTAGAGCTTGTTGAAGATTATATCCTCTATTTTTCTTTAAATTGTATATTTGTAATAGAAGATTACCTTGAACTTCACATGTTTGAATGTGTCAATTTCTTTGTAATAACGATGTTATTTTAGGTAGTTCTCATCAATTGGACATTTTATGAGTCTCACCAATCAAGTTGTAATATCTTCTTATCCTATTCTATATAACTTCCACTTGAATCCTAGATAAAGACTTCATATATTGATTTTTCTTTCTTTAGCCCCATATATGTTATGCCTATCTCACCACTTCTTCTTCTTCCTAACCTTGAAAATAACCCTCATATTCAAATTATGAATTTGACCAAGAAGGGGCCCTAAGGATGGGCACCCATGAAAAATTCAATGTATTAACATTTTTTTGCAAAAAAAATCAACATATTGTCTCTCCTAATGGAAATATTCTTTCTAACACAAATGATTTATGTGACAAACTTATTAATGATATAGAATGCCTTAAAATTTAATACAAGAACTTGAGCACATAGCACATCATCATTTTTCTCTCCATCTTTACTCCAACAAGCCTTCAAGAGAGGCCAACTCTCATTTATCACATACTCAACTTTCGATGTCCATGCCCAAAAAATATTTTTCACCCCATCATGTGTGCATCATTTGATTGAAAAATTGGGCTCATATACATCAACATGTAATCCAATCTTAGGATTGATAGAATATTTTGTTAACATACATATTTGGTTATATTTTAGTCTTTCACTTGCTCACATGAAAAGAATGTAATTTTCTTCTCTCTTGTCTTCTCTCCATTGCCAAAATGACTTATGTTGGCCTATGGGGGTTTGAACGCGTCAAATAATTCCCTCTGGTTGGATTTCATCATAGCTAATTGAGGGTGTTGATGATAAATTTATGTAATTTTATTCAGTTAATTTATATTTTTCTTAACTTATTATTCGTGTAGAGAAGGGTTTGATGGGGGAGTGTTTGAGGTTTGACCCACCTCATCCATTTTACTTATTTTCCATTCAAAACATAAGAAATACATTTGAAAACTCACACAATTTTAATCAAAACCTTAATCATAATTAAAACTTTGAATAAATTTTGAAAAAAATGAAAAAATAAGACCTTACTTCTATACTATAGTTAATGCATACACAAAACATCATCTTAAAAATGGATATCAATTCTCAACTTTGGTATCTATTTTGCAATTCCCCTCAACAAAATAAATATCCATTTTATAAATGGATATCTTTTTTGACAAAATTGATATCCTTTTTCTAATAATATATATCCATTTATAATAGATCCCCATTATTTATAAATAGATATCTTTTCTAAACGGATATTTGTTTAGGTTTGGTTTTTACCAAACCAAAATTGACTTTCCAAATAACCTGAACGAAAAGGACCAAATATCTATTTTTAGATTTACCTAAGTAAAAATGCATACTTTTACTTTATTGCAACTATGTTATGAGATTCATCTATTAAATTATTGCCAACAACTCTTTAGATTCAACTATATACTTGTAAACTTAATTGAGGATTTAACATTTCTTGCTAAAGAATAACCATGAGATCATAAGTTCATAAAATTTTAAAGCTCAAAGTTTTAAACTTTCCTAGGGGAAGAGCACCACTTACCATCCATGTTCCAATTATTGTCCAGTCCTTGCTCACCCAACCCCCCAATTAAAAACTTTAAAGGAAATTGACAAAAGATAACTAAAAGCCCATTAATAATTTTCACATGTACCAATAGCTGCCCACTTGTACCCCTAGTAACTTTAGAATTTGTAGACTTTAATTGGATGAGTTGTGCAACTTTATTGGTACCCATAACACATGAGTATTGGGTGTTTGTGCATAAGTATTGGCAAATTTTGAGGTGGTTACAGTGCATGGTTATTGGGACATCTTTAAGCAAGTATTGAGTGACACTTTGAAATGATCACTTTTTGACCCTTGAGCACATAAGGGATCCCACAACATACTATCCAAAAGCTAGAAAAATTGGTAAAAGCAATTAAGTCACATAAGATAGGACAAAAAAATCATGAAAATCCAACTGTGTAGGTTCTATAGGTACATGAAGTTAGCTATAACGGCTACTAGTACACTTGCTCTATTATTACAAAATCAATCAGATCAAGCCTCAAATTTGATGGTCGGCCTTTCCTATTATATGAAAATCGTGTTGATGTTTTTTAAAAATAAGTGAATTGTCAAAAAATAATTTAATACTTCCTAAATCAATTATCCATAATTGTTTAGCATATATTGGTTTCTATTTTCATCTAACTAATAGTCATGTACATTAATTTTGTGTACTCCATATAACTACATGATGTGGATGCTTGGAATTAAAAGTAGACTACTATGTTCTAGAAAGGTTTAGGTATTTCATTTGAATGTAAAAAAAAAAATCATTTTGGTTGTGTGGGGCTTGGTTTTCTTAGGTGAGATTTTGAGGGTACACAAACAACTTTATTCATAGAAAAACACTTCATTCAAACTATGGATAGCTCCACAATGATTCATATTGAATTTACAATAAAACACAAACTCAACTCTATCTCTAATTGAATGTACACCAATGTTTTGTAGTTTTTAAAAAGATACATTTTAAAATTTAAAAAAAAAATCAAAGAGCATAGTCTTAGAAATGTAAATTAGAATACAAGTATATGATCTATTACCACAAATATAGTTCTCCACATTAGATTATGATTTTAATTATTTATAATTGAATCAATTAAATTTAAAAATCAAAATAAATAAAAATATGATTATATTACTTATATGTTATAGTGTAGAGCCAATCTCTTTGTGATTTATTTATTTTTACTTAAAATAATTAATTAAAATATTAAAATATTTCTTAGTAATTATAATCTAACATCAGTTTTTATCTCTTTAATTCAACAACTCTTCTCCATCTCTTTATAAATATAATTATAAATTTGTATTAATAATAAATATATTAAAAAAGTTATAGCAATATATAACAACCATTACTTTTAATGTTCATATCCAAAATAATCTTATTCTTAAGAGTTAGAAACTTTTTAAATTGATCTTAAGAAATATTCAAAATAATATTATTTTTAAGAGTTAGAAATATTAAAGCTCATACAATTTTAAAGCTCAAATTTTTAAACTTTCCTAGGGGAAGAGCACCACTTACCACCCATGTTCCAATTATTGTTCAGTCCTTGCTCACCCAACCCCCCAATTACTAACTTTAAAGGAACATGAAAAAAAGATAACTAAAAGTCCATTAATAATTTTCACATGTACCAATAGCTGCCCACTTGTACCCCTAGTACCTTTAGAATTTGTAGACTTTAATTGGATGAGTTGTGGAACTTTATTAGTACCCATAACACATGACTACTGGAGTGTTTGTGCATAAGTATTGGCAAATTTTGAGGTGATTGCAGTGCATGGTTATTGGGACATCTTTAAGCAAGTATTGAGTGACACTTTGAAATGATCACTTTTTGACCCTTGAACACATAAGGGATCCCACAACATGCATTGTTACTATCCAAAAGCTAGAAAATTGGTCAAAGCAATTAAGTCACATAAGAGAGGACAAAAAATCATGAAAATCCAACTGTTTAGGATCTATAGGTACATGAAGTTAGCTATAAAGGCTACTAGTGCACTTCCTCTATTATTACAAAATCAATCAGATCAAGCCTCAAATTTGACGGTTGCGCTTTCCTATTATATGAAAAAATTGTTGATGTTTTTAAAAATAAGTGAATTTTCAAAGAATAATTAAATACTTCCTAAATCAATTATCCATAATTCTTTTGCAAAGATTGACTTCTATTTTCATCTGACTAATAGTCATGCACATTAATTTTATATATTTCATATAACTACATGATGTCGATGCTTGGAATTAAAAGTAGATTAATGTGTTCTAAGAAAGGTTTAGGTATTTCATTTGAATGTAAAAGAAAAAAAATCATTTTGGTTGTGTGGGGCTTGGTTTTCTTAGGTGAGATTTTGAGGGTACACAAACAACTTTATTCATAGAAAAACACTTCATTCAAATTATGAATAGCTCCACAATGATTCATATCGAATTTACAATAAAACACAAACTCAACCCTATTTCTAATTGTATGTACAACAATGTTTTATAATTTTTAAAAAGATATATTTAAAAAATCAAAGTATATAGTCTTAGGAATGTAAATTAGAATACAAATATAGGATCCATTACCACAAATATAGTTCTCCACATTAGATTGTGATTTTATTTATTTGTAATTTAATTGTTTAAATTTAAAATAAATAAAAATATGATTATATTACTTATATGTTATAGTCTTGAACTAGTCTCTTTGCGATTTATTTATTTTTACTTTAAATAATTAATTAAAATATTAAAAATATTATAAGATTTGTTAGTAATTATAATCTAACATCAATTTTGATCTCTCTAATTCAATAATTCTTCTTGATCTCTTTATAATTATAATTATAAATTTATATTAATTATAAATATATTAAAAAAGTTATAACAATAAAAAACAACCATTAGTTTAATATTCAAATCTAAAATAATCTTATTATTAAGAATTAGAAACTTTTTAAATTGATCTTAAGAAATATTTAAAGCAATATTATTTTTAAGAGTTAGAAATATTCTAAATTGATATAAAAATATTCAATCTTACTTTTAAGAAATTAAAACATTCTAAAAAGAAACTTGATAAATTATATTCTATCTTTTAGAAGTAGTTTAAATTAATATGTATTTTTCTAATTAATACATATTTTAAAAATAATTTACTGACTTGAAAAAAAAAATTCTTAGGTAAAAGTGGATGAGCCACTAAATATATATATTAAATAATAAAAGCTAGTTCAAGAGCTCATCCGAAAAAGAACCAACAAGAAAAGTCGGAATCCTTGCTCAGATACAATACATTATTTATATTCAAGAACAAAATCACCACCCTTCTACATTAATCATTTTTTCCAGTCATAAAACTGTCTGGCCAGTTCAGGTCATCAGTACTGTCGATCGGGTAACCCTGCTAGCTGGGATCACTTGTCAGTTATCTCGGTCGGTCCGTCGGTGTCAGTTTTTTGTAGCGTCGGTGTCGGTAACAGTTGTTGTTGTCGTTGGTGTCAGTTCTGGCCATTATCGGTGTCAGTTCTGGTCGGTGTCGGTGTCAATTCTGGTCAGTGTCGGTGATGGTTCTGGTCAGTGTCGGTGTCAGTTCTGATCATTGTCGGGCACCACTAACACCGATAACCCAAACCATAGATAGCCCAAAGTGAAATTTTATATCTTCTCAAGCCCATTATAACAAAAATTTAACACTCTACAAAATCATGCACGGTCGAGGGACAAACTTCAATCGAGGGACGAACTATATCAACGACTATACATATTTGCAAAAAAGTTCTTCACCAGCAGTTACTTGCTTTACTCTTGCATCGCATCATCATCTACAGAGTGATGCGATTGGTGCGGCCACTCCACAACCGACGCCATTGCTACTTCCTCTGTTGCAGCCATATCCCAACCACAATCCGCCAAATTCTTCTACTCTTGTGGTGTCATATATCGTGGTCCCCAACCCGAAGAACATCCAGTTGGTTCTGGTTCTAGTTCTAGGGATTTGGTAACCCTCCCGCTTCCATGTGCTTCCTGATTTCAAATAACCCAAACCATAGACAGCCCAAAGTGAAATTTTATATCTTCTCAAGCCCATTATAACAAAAATTTAACACTCTACAAAATCAGGCATAGTCGAGGGACAAACTTTGGTCGAGGGATGAACTATATCAACGACTAAACATATTTGCAAAAATGTTCTTCACCAGCATTTACTTGCTTTACTCTTGCATCGCATCATCATCCGTAGAGTGATGCGATTGGTGCGGCCACTCCACAACCGACGCCATTGCTACTTCCTCTGTTGTAGCCATATCCCAACCACAATCTACCAAATTCTTCTGCTCTTGTGGTGTCATATATCGTGGTCCCCAAATATTATAAAGTATATAATAGATATTTAAAATATTTTTTTGATACTGGTGTTGTTCCACCTCTTAAACCTAAGAGGAGGGGTCAAACCCCAGACCTATGGGGAGCAAATCCATAGCCTAAACCAATTCTACTACCCATATAAATTAATAGATAATTGAAATGTATTATTGAATATTTATATATTATTATATTACTAATCTTTTTTTTTTATCGGTAAATTTTGAATTTCGTATTGATAAGGTTATAATATATTTTAGCAAGAGCAATTATGATTTTTCCTTTTGCAAAAAAAACACTAGCAAAAACCAAAAGTGCATATACCAGCATGAACGCTGCTACGGGCAAAAAGTTTTTTGCCCTTTCCCAAAATGCACCTTGTGCTTACATAGATCGAACCAGTTCGTCTTCCTAGTAGTCAAAACAACAAAAAAACAAAAAACAACAGAGCCTTCCCTACTGGAACCATCCCGGTGCTTCCTCCCGAGAGAAATTTGGAATGGCTCGGGCCCCTATGGTAGCAGCACTTGTGGCCGTATCCTTCTTCTACAGTTGACGGCGGGGGTGAGGCCTGCCAGTGCTGTCAACTGGTGTTGTTGATTTCACAGGGGTTGCCTTTTGGCGCTTGCCTTTTTCCACCTTGCCTTGGGCGCGACGCTCCTCCATTTTCTCCAAATAGTCCAAGATCATTACCCAGCCACACCTTACTGCCGATAGCCGCACCTCCATGGGTTGAGTCAAGCTCCACACCACCAAAGGTTGGACTTCTCCCGGTCCTCCACCTATTAGCCGTCATGGAGCATGCGTCATCCTTAGGCCCACTCCTAACACTACGCGGTCCACAATCCCTTCCAAACCAACAGACCACTTGGGTTCTAGGCATTTCCTCGCCACAGATAGGGTTTTGATCTTTGTGTTTCCTACCATGAGTCCCAGGGCTAGGAATAGAGAAGAGATATCCAAATTGGTGCGCATCTAGGCTTCGAAGTTCAGAAATTCTTCCCGAAAAATTGTAGACACCGCCTCCAAAAACTCTGGGTCATCAAACCGAAACACATTGCCAAGCCACTATGCGGTAATCACGTTCCTGAAAGCAGGGAGTTGGTTCGAGGATTCGAGCGAGAAGTTAGCCTCCATTGTCACCGATGCCACCCACCAAATTGTGAGAGAACCAGACTCAGCTTCCCTACACAAAAAATAAATATTCTCTCTCAGCTTTTGCTTTGTTTTAGAATGTTGATAGCTCACAAACTCCTCGCTTTAAGAAGAGGAGCGCTCCTCGACTATCGTCCCTCAAAAAGGTCGTCACATTAAATGATTTTCGTACTGAAAAAACATGGTGGCGTCTGGTGATTTCCTTCTGCCTTGTGCATAGGGGAAGGTGAGTACAGAGTATTCATTTTAGTATGTTGGCAAAAAAGCCACTCCATTAACTCGACCTCATGTAAACCCAAGCTTTGCCACTTGTCCTCTCGTGATGCCTTACTCCGGGCGTGTCTTTGAAGTCACTTGGACTCCTTCGCACTTAAGAGAGTGATTGAAGTACACAAATCTCCTTGTGATCTCTACCGCGCCCCCATTTTCATAAATACTGATGTCTTTAAAGTCCCGAGACAAGACCTCTGGTTGCGTCATCTAATCCCATTCAATTTCAAATTTGCTAAAATCTTCCATGATTTCTTTATTTTCATTGCTTGGTCTCTTCACTCTGATGTTTGATAATAAATCTGTTAATTCATTGGCTTCCCGCCGTACATGAACAATCTGGACCTCCGGGATGCTACTAAGTACAGCTCGTATACTTCATATGTAAAGGTTTAGATGCCACACATCCATTTCGCCTTTCTTTATCCCGTTGATGATCAACAATGAGTCCCCTTCCAAGATTAATTTCTGCACCCCTAGATTTCTCGCCATATAGACTACTCTTAGTGCCGCTTGGCACTCCACTACGTTATTGGTGTCATCCAACAAACGCAACGCTCCCAGCGCCACAATGTCTCATTTCTAGCCACATAGCCTACTCATGAAGGTCCCGGGTTCCCTTTCGATGCTTCGTCGAAGTTGACATTGCTCCAACTCAGAGGGGGTGAGAGCCATTTGATTTTGATTAAGTCACCTACATTAGATTTAACCCTACGAAGCCCCTCAACAGGCTATTATATTGTTGATCTATTTATAAATGATATATACAAATATAACAAATCAAACTATATTTCTAACATATTTTAAAATTATTATAATTTAAAATGAAAAATGAAAAATGGAAAATATTATCCTCATACCATCAAATTCCAAACCATGTGCTAAGACCATTTTAAGCTCCTAAAAATTTTCAACACAACACCCTCAAATGTTTTAGTTCCCTAGTTCCCTCCGACCTCAGCCTTAACACACTCCAAATATTTGGACTATTATATAATATAGTCCAAATTGTTTGAAGCGATCCGAAAATAAGGAGAGGGTGGTGACATGAATGCAAGATGATGTTCTCCTCGACGCATCAAAATCAACAAAAACAGCGATGGCAACCCATGAACAAATGGAAAATGCACCCGCAGCGGGTGAAATTCATCGTAGTTATGATCTACAGCTCGACGATCACAAATTCGATCTTTCTATATACAAACTATGCCCATTTCGATCTTTCCATATACAATCTCTCACAGTTTCTGCACCATTACTGCATTCTATGCATTTCATCAATACAGAAGGAGAAGGCGCGGAAGAGAATCGAACTCTGAACCTGTTCAATGGGAGACATTCACAATGCAGAGCAATGCATTCCGGAGATTTCGTTTCCCACGAACGATTGTACTAATTCTTCATCCCCAGATCCGGACAGGAAATCTACATGTCCCGAGTTCGAATCCCGAACAGGGCAGACAGTCGCGGTCTCCGCCCCCGATCTGCGTAACGGGGGCTTGAAAAAGCCTGAATTTAAAATTCCAAAGAAGAAAAAACCCAAACAGAAGAGAAATTGTTGTTGCCCAACAAAGGGCATGAAACAGAAAGGGGAAAAGGTGGGCGCGGGGGGGAAATTGTGCAACAGCGCCGCCAGTATAGGCGGCGACTGTGCGGCAGTGTGCTGCTGCTGCCCCTGCGCTCTTTTACATCTCTGTATTCTGGCGCTTGTGAAATTTCCCGTGTGTTTTGCAAAGAAGGTTTTTTGCTGTTCCAGAAAAGGCATTGCAAGAGAGGAGGAAAATGAGGAGGATAAGAAGGGGGAATGGCGGTGCTATACTCCTCCCTGGTCGTGCGAAGGATCTCCACAAACGAGTCGGAAGATTCCGGATGGGGTGGCTTGTTCGACATTGGAGAGTCAGAAGATCTGGTCCGAGCTATACGCGGGCGGTCACATGGGATTCGGGGGCATGCTTTTCGAAAGGAGCCGTGAGCAACAATTACCCGCGCCTATCTGAAATTACATTAGCTCTCTTTCTTTTTCCTGACATTACGGTCGCATGGGATTCGAGGGCGAACGTCAATTATAGCCCTTCATTTTTGGTATTTAGATGGTGGGTTTAATTCCTGATTTAAATTGTAAGATTAATGCTATTGCAGTCATGTTACTAGTCATGTTACATAGCTTCTAACATTATGATGATGATGGATCATATAGTATGATCTAAAATATCGATGTATGTAAGTAAACATACTAGAAATCATAAGTCAACTAAGAAGACTAAGAGTCACACAAGATGTCCCTAGGAGAATTTGAACTCAGGTCCTCCACATGGAAAATCCAACGCTGTAACCAATTGAACTCAACCCCTTGAACAAAAACATACAATCTTATCGAAACAACAAGAAATAAAATTGTAGTTTATGGAAAATTGATATCTTTAATTTTCTCATATCATTACAACATCTAGAATGACAAATTATATTGATTAAGGAACCTAAAATCATTCCAAGCCTTTAATTTGTTTTCAATTCTTAGGGCAGGTCCCATGTTGTTGCTTAGCTTATTTTTGCTAGCAGCAGTTGCTCAACTTGTTGAGTAACAATTTGTAGAGCTGGTGGCTCCAAAGAGAAAAATATTTGCTACTTATTTCTAAACAATTTTCCTAAATAGTAGTTTTAAATTAAATTTTATCATCATATTTCTTACAAATAAATTTGGAGACATTACATAAAGAGGAACATGAAGGCATGGGGTTGGTTCGAACCTTCTTCATCGACATAAGGTTAATTCTAACCCTCTTTGAAATGAAGGGAAATGAATACATACTTTGGATTATAATTCCATGTTTGGAAAAGAAAAACAAAAAGATACTTTTCCTTTCTTATCAATGCAGCCCATTAAAAAAATAGAAGGTTGCAAAAATGATAAGGAGATTTTTATTATCAATTTCTTATGGAGTTTGGGATGAAATCATTTTATCTTAAGACAATTATTTTATTTGTTCATTATTTCATTTTTCAAAATTAATATTAAACTGTTAAAATTATGTTTGTAAGCTAAAAAGAAAAGAAAAGAAATAAAAAGTTAAACCTAATATGAAATTAAATCTTCTAAATAGAAACAAATATGTTGTTGCTTTGTTTATTATTGATTTTTTTGGTTTTTCTTTCACTAATGTGCTTTGTAGATTATGCATACCCATGTGTTGAAATGATGTTTAAAACTTGATATTTGACTTTTCTAAATTAGTTTGATTAGTTAATATAATTGTAATTATGTGTGGAAAATGTAAATATAATTAAAATAAGAGTTTTTTGGAATATAATATTATTTGAAATTTGTGTATTTAATTTAAAGTAACAAGTTTGAGATGAATGGAACCTAGAGTTTTATTTTTTAGGAAACAATCATGGTAGTGCAATCTAGTCTAAAGGTGTGATTATGGATCTTTCATCTACCTGCACATAAAAGGTTCGCTTAATGTTTTTATATTTAGAAAAATAGGTGGTGCTAAGAAGTACTACTAGATTTTTTGTAACACTAGGGAGGAGTGATTGAATTCTTTTTCAATCAATCAAGCACTAAAATTTGATAAACATTAAGTAGTGACCAAATAAATAGTGAATGGAATTGGATTGCAATGTAAGTAAATTAGTTGATATTTTAATCAATCAGTGTCACTAATGTATATCCAGGTGTGTTAGGCTACTTTTGATTCAATATTTCATCAATGATAGAATGACTTAAAGCGACACCTTATAATAGAAGCCCAAAAACACCTTTTGAACTTTTTGACACACATGGTAATGGATAATGGTTGTGTCCAATATTGTCAACCTTACAATGATAAGAATTCATTTTTTTAGAAATATTGGAGGGAGTGAGATGACACCCACAATCTAGTCTAAGTGACTATAAAAATTGGATGTATGATTCATTCCATGAAAAACAAAATTCTAAGAAATGAAGAAAAGATGTTCTAAACAAAATGATATCGAATAAACAAGTACCATATTATGTGTGTGGCTTACCACTGAACCCAAAGAGCATAACAAGAGTTAGAAAAGTTTAAAGGTTTATACTTAATCCTCTATATTATCCTCTAACTTTCTAGTGTTTGCAAATATAAATGTACATGCAAGAGATTAAAAACAAGAAATTAATTTCACAAAAAAATATGAAGATTTTGGTATTCATGAGTTACTAGAAAAAGTATGTGTATAAAAAAAAAATTTAAAATAGTAATTTAACGTATCCCTCGTATTATGAATACTATAAAGGAGTGCACATTAGCTATGGATACACGTGATGATGGAAAGGGTGCATAGATCTTATTAAACTTCATCTTACCTAACAATAAATTGTTGAGGATTCAATTGTTAAAAACTTCATTCAAGCTGCATATTTTTATAGCCCTAAATCTTAGAACAAATATTATTGCAGTCATCTTGTTGATCTTAAATTTTACTTTAAAGAAGGTAACAACTTGTATGGTAGAAAATGGTGAGCAATTCTAGGATGTAGATCACTCACCAATTCTATATACATTGGGAATACAAACCCCCCTACAAAGGAAATATAGTTAGCACAACCAAAAAGGGTCCGGGTGCCAATGCAAGATCTACAATGTACAGTTTTTGTGTATTCTTTGAATATGATAATGATATACATATATGGTATATGACAATAGATAAATGATATGACTAAGTAAGTGATGATGTAATTGATAACCAATCTAATCTATGAAAGTAGATGCAAATAAAGAGGAAGAAAAGTGCACCTTGAAATTGGATAAGGAGATTTGAACTTTGGTTCTAAATTTGACTATCGCCAGAATGTCAGAATTTGTTGTAACTCCAGATCTGTGAATTTGAGATCTATAGTTGTTTGGTGTGCAAATCTTAGCTAAAATGTGTGAGAACAAGTTGAGATTTCAGGGCCAAGTCGGCAGGTCAACTTATTCTCGACTGCTCTAAATCTAATGAAAAATTTTGAGGACCTGTGACTATGTATGTACTTTCCAAATTTGAACCTGCAACTCCATAACCTGTTCCTACGCACAAAAAAGAAAGATAAAATTTTGTGGAAAGAGTTTTGCCTTGGTCAACCCCTGTATAGGAATCAACTTTGAAATGAAATTTAAATTGCATAAAGGAAAGTAATGTAAACAAGATAAATGTTAGATTCACCTTGCATGAAAAAACCTCATGAATGGATGTATTAATCGCTCAAATCCATGAAGACGCTTGCATGTTTGGTATTGAATTGAATTGTAGAATCAAGGATGCCTTCACAAATACATAGATCTATGATTTCTACTCCTAGATCTTGAATGTTGATATGCTTGATAGCCTCAATGGAGAAGGAGAGAGAAGAAGAATGGATGTATGAATCTTCTTGCTTGCTTGTGAATTTCTCTACTTGGCCATCATGGGAGAGAAAATTGCATCAATGAGAGAAGATTGAATTGACTTGAATGGATCTTAAAGAAAAGGAAACTTGGAGATCCTTGATTGGGTGCTTGCCTTCAAATCTCAAATCCAAATCCTTAAATTACACAACTTGAATTACTTGAATGCTTGAGCTTGAATATGATAATGTTTGCATAAGGATTTTCATCATGTCAAAATGAGAGGAGATGGTTTCATTTTATACTCACTTCAGGACTCAAATTAAATCCAGGCCGACCACAAATATGGATTGTTAGCTGTAGAGTTTACATTATTTTTTGTTAGTTATATTATGTGTAGCCGACGGTACTTAGTCACTACCGGACAGCGGTTGGGAATGGCTGGTGACGTTTGGTCACACCCCTTTGAGATTTATATAAATGATGTACTTTCTCTTCGGAGAGGGGTGGATAGATGCAATTGTAATGTACTGAAGTTATGAATGATTAATAAATATTATGATCTGTCTTAGGTATTTGTATTTCCATACAACGTCGATACACGAGTAAACTAGGTTACCCCAACAGGTAAACATTTGGCGCCGCTGCCTAGACGTACTTGGGAAGGAAAAATAAAATAAATTGATGTGTTGATTATTGCCTCATGGAGAAGTGAGCAAAGAATTCATGCCCAACCAATTGAATAAAAATAGAAAGAAGGAACTCGAGGAGGAACAAGCCGATAGAAAAGTTGTACTCGCACAACAGCAAGCCGAGCGAAGGGAGAGATA
>MU225537.1:3980849-4001218 GCA_018584345.1 Thuja plicata
AGCGAAGGGAGAGATACAAAAGACGCACCAAAGGACTACCAAAGGGAGTAAGTGAAGGCGAGGGTCTGGAGGTCTCTGACCGGGAGGCTGGGAGAAGTGACGAGGACTGCCTAGAGGAAACACGGAGCTTGTTCGGGTCCTTAACCTTAACCCCACGGACGAAAGCAAGAGAAGTTCGAAGGAAGGAAAAAGAGGAAGCCACACAGAGGGAGGCTCAGGATACCGTTGCCGTCGCGAGTATCGAAGTGACCGAGGGGCATGGGTATCATAGTAGCCCACTAGGCCTAGACAATTCTAGTAGTTCAGGGACATCAAGTGGTACGGTACCAAACAATTTTGGGGTACCCACGCCGACAGTACCATCCCAGCCTGTAACACAACTGGTGCTGCAAACACAGTCGGCGTAAAAAAAAGTAAACATGACGACCAACAAGGAGAAGTTGCCAAAATTCCATGGATATGGAAAGGAAGATCCAATATGACATTGTCGTACGTGTTAGACAATCTGGTTCGCAAATGGAGTCGCCGACTAGGACGAATGGATGAGATAGTTTATGGCAACTCTCCGAGGGGTAGCCATTGACTGGTACTCTGATGTGGACAAAACAACGGTGACCACTTGGGACGAACTCAAGAAAGAATTCCTGAAGGAGTTTTGACTCCTGAGGGATGACAATGAAATTGTTTCCAAGATATATGGTACCAAACAAGGCAAGAAGGAGACTGTGCGGGCCTACAACCGCCGCTTGAAGGAGTTAGTTGGAAAAATGGAAAGCTAGCCAGCGGATGGCCTAAAGAAAAGATGGTTTGTGGAGGGCCTGAAATCAAACCTATGGAGGAAAATGAAGATAGTGCCCCCCACCTCATACGAAGATGCCTATAATTGGGTGATGGACTTGGAGAGCAAACATAAAACCTCCAAGAAGAAAAGAAGCAAGTCTTCTTTCGACGAAGATGACGCTGCGGACGATGGCAATAGTAGTGATAGCGAGTCGAAGAAAAAATTCATGGCACTCCAAAAGGACATGGAGAGAATGATGAAGGAATTCAAGACCATTAAAGGGGGTACCAACAAGGGGGAAGATGACATGTGGTGTACGGAATGCAAGGAGAGTGGCCATACGAAGGGGTCGTGTCCCAAAAATACATTGTGTGATATTTGCCAGATCATGGGCCATTCCACCAAGGAATGCCCATACAACATGAAAGTGAGGAATCAACAAGTGCTATTTACCCAAGAGCAACCATCTACATCGGGTGGGTACAGAGGCAACCAACGCGACAGTGGAAGGGGTAGTAACAATAATACCAACACAAGGAGTCAAATACAATATGACTCCAAGGGTCGGCAGGTGATCCAGTGCCGAGCTTGCAATCAATGGGGCCACTTTGCAAAGGATTGCGGCAAGGGCGACACCCCACAGAAGCTATGTCATTGGTGTGGTTCTGGAAACCACGAGGATGCCAACTGCCCAAAATCTGGCATTAATTGGCTAGACATAGATAGAAGCATGAATACGGTACTGACCATCACCCGAGGGCAAGCAAAGCAAACCGCATATCCAAACCCTTGAATAGAAAAACAACGGGCACGGGAAGCTAAGGAAGAAATAGAGAAGGTGATGAAGACACCAAAAGAAACATGGGAGATGGCCACCACCTCGGGTCGAAGGGAGGTAGAACAAAACATTTTGAGACAATTGTTACATTTGGAGGTACCGGTGAAACTCCACGACCTCCTTCACACCATGCCTCGCTTGGGATTGACACTATTGGGGAACTTGGCCACACAGCCAAATACCACACATACGAACATCCCTGGAGGGTCTGCAATTGACCCGATGATACTTGCTGTAAATAACGGGAGGTACTCGGCAGTCGTCGAGATGGGTATCCTTGGCACCACTCTCACAAACACCATTGTAGATGGTGGGTCCGAAGTAAATGTACTTATGAAGGAGACATGGAAAAAGTTGGGGAAACCCATGCTATGGCCTCCAACCTTCAACTTGTTGGGAGCGGACCAGCATGCCATCAAACTCATCGGAACCCTCATGGCTCAATGCGTGATGATTGGTACACAGCCCTTCGTACTCGACTTTGTGGTGATTCCACTAAAGAAAAAGGGGTACGAGGCTATTTTGGGAGGAGGGTGGCTCACCTCGGCGAAGGTGAACCATAACTAAAAGCGGAACACACTCACCATGGAGACTGTCAGGAGGAAGTACGTGATTGACCTCCGCACGCAAATGGTGAGCGAGGAGTTAGCATCTTCAGACTCAAAATCTGAAGGAGAGCAAGTGGGAGGAGACGGAGGGCAAAGAAGAATGGAGCCCAATGACGAAGGGGTTTTGGAATTAGAAGAATGTTCTGGGGATGATGGTGATTCAATGAATGGCCTCTTTCATTGGCAGATGGAAGATTACAAGTTCTTTCCACCATCTTGTAACATGCTAAGCATTAGGGAGGAGAAAGCCACCCCCGCACACTAGTTTACGGAGGACGAACCCATCAAATACCAGAAGGTAAAATCAAAAGGGAAAAACCTTGGTGACGATGTTCGTGTCGGCGGCAGTTGGAACCTAGTGGCCGTAGCCTTCAAATTCATGATTCTCCTTCTTCTTATGTACGAGCCAACGATGGTGGTCCCTATAGAATTTAGGGTTTCCAGTCTTTGGATTGCCATCAAAAATAGACCCAAGGACAAAGTTTGGGAAGTCAGTTATGACGGGGCCATCCAGTTGCGGACTCCCGACGGATGGGAGATATGCGAGGCCATTAGCAGTTCCAAATCGAAACCTCACCCTGAGAGGATGGACAAAGCATCTGAAAGGATGGATGGAGTAGTCGAGGGGGCGAAAGGGTACTAGAGAGGCCGGACAGATGACCGAAGAGGCCTCCAGAAGGTAATTAGATTAGGCAAATAATAATTTCAAAAAAAAAAAAAGTAAAGTGTCCGTACGACACTGTACGGCCTGATACCATATAGTCGTACAAAAAATAATTTAAAAAAAAAACACTTAAAAATTTGGAAAAATAAAAAAAAACTTAGAAATTTGAAAAAAAATCATACAGTGACCATACGGTTGACAAAGAAGATCGAACAACAAAGACCGTATGGTAGCAGCAACACCAGTGGCAGGCTCGTACGGTTGCATGTTTTAATCAAACCTCATTGTATGGTAAGAAAGGCGTATGGTATGTCACGAAGACTTCTCGCTATTAGCAAGCAACACCGTACGGTGCTATCACGTACAGACTCGCGCCACAGACGACCATGCCACGACATTCCAAGCTGTCCAGCCGTATGACATAGAGTTGGGAACCTGTACAAAGAGGAAGAAACATACTACTGTATGGACCCACAACATACAAACAAATCGAAAGGGATTCTTGCTATGATTCATTTGGTGGGTTTGGATCTATGTTAGCAGCTTCCTCACGAAATAAAAAGGGGTCTTACAGCATACAAAATGCAACATACGCCATACGGGTCCATACAATAGATCCCGTACGGTAGTCTTTGTTCCATAAAGGATGGAAGTGGTCACCATCGGGCAGGTCTAAAGATGGAAGGAAGACTGGTGTGTCCGCTACTTATTTTCATCTTTAGGAAAGCATCGTGAGGAGCAAGCACTTACAACACACTACAAATACCGCCATACACAACAATGTATGGCCACCTACAATGTCTAGCGCGGGGACAGGAGAAGAGAATCCTGGCAAGGAAGTCGTACGACATCTGACAAGCACTCGAAGGGAAAGGGAGGTTCACAAAATTGTATGACATTTCTGAAAAGGATATTGTCAAAGGAAGTTGGCCCATACCATACGTAGTATAAATGAAGAATAGGGCATAGTGTATGGCACCGAAGGGAAGGACGACATCGAATGAAAATCACAAAAATAGTGGGTGCCATGGACTTTTGTGAGGGTTTGAAGGTGCTAAATTGGTCTTGGCGGTGGGGGCGCTGCCACTCAACCCCGTCTGGGGCACTGCCCCAGGACCCTGCGGGGACGCTGCCCCTCGACCCCGCTGGGGGCGTTGCCCCCAGACCCCCATTTATTTTTAAGGCACACCACAATAGATTTTGGGGTACCCGCACCGTCAGGGTAAGCGTTGGGTTTCTTCCACTCGATGAGAAAGAAGTTTGAAGCTAAGCGTTGGAAGGGAAGCCATAAGCCACCGACAGAGATGGATTTGGAGGTTGTGAACACACAGGTTGAGCAGATGATACCCGAAGATGTTGCAGGCATTGATGCCACTGACGGAGATGGATTTGGAGGTTATGAACACACAGGTTGAGCAGATGATACCCAGAGATATTGTAGGCATTGATGCCACCGAGGGAGATGGATTTGGAGGTTGTGAACACACAGGTTGAGCAGATGATACCCGGAGATGCTGCAGGCATTGATTGTCCATGCACCAATGGTGGCGAGAGCGGTATAAGGGTACTACACTTTGAGGATTATGTCTTGGCTGGACATGAGGCTGTCGTGGTGGAGGCACAAAGAACTTGGGAGGAGCTGCCCACTAGGTTGGAGGCAGTAGAGCAAGACTTGGCTTAGTGTACTCAGTAGTTGGGTGTGGCGAAGGCAGCATAGCTATTGAGGACAGATTAGCTACAGAGGCAGTATAATTTGAGCAACAGATTTGTAGCAGTGGGTAGAGGCTGAGACTGAGCAACATGTTTTGGTTCTTGTCCGTTGTGGTTCATCATTCCTATCTTGTTCTGTCCTGGACATTTTGTTGTCGTCTGAAGATGAATTTTCTTTAGGGGGGATGATGTTAGCCGTAGAGTTTACATTATTTTGTGTTAGTTATATTATGTGTAGTCGACGGTACTTAGTTACTATCGGACGACAGTTGGGAATGACTGATGACGTTTGGTCACACCCCTTCAGGATTTACATAAATGATGTACTTTCTCTTCAGAGAGGGGCAGATAGATGCAATTGTAATGTACTGAAGTTATGAATGATTAATAAATATGATGATCTGTCTTAGGTATTTGTATTTCCGTACAATGTCTATGCATGAGTAAACTAGGTTACCCCAACGGGTAAACATGGACTTTGGAAGAAAACCCTGCCATCAAGCCCCAGGCCAAATCTGGGCTGAAAAGTCTAGGAACAAGTCGTCAGGTCAACTTGGCCTAGGAAAAATCACCTCAAAATTTATCAGGAGCTTGGGGAGTGTGATAGGATGAAAATGGAGAAAACACGTATTGGTATGATCAAGAATAATATACATTCAGACTCAAAATCACCAAAATGGGGTCTAATAGGTCCTACAGCCTCTAGTTATGGGTGCCAACATTTTAGGATGATACACAACCTTTATAGGACGTTCAAGGCTATGGGGACTAATTGCATATATCTGAACAAACTCTAGGATTTTAGAAGCTGACTCTTTGATTATTATTGTTATTTATGGGGGGAAGAGAAGTTAAGAAAGAAATACTAAAACTAAATCTAAGGTGAGACACTATAACTAAAGTCACTAAATACTTCAATCACTTCATCTTTACAAACATAATGCAACACATATCTAGAAAATTATAAAAAAGAGTCACAAACACGATTCTATAATTCACCAAATCAACTAATATTAGCAAAATTTGAACTAAAGCAACACAATTCATTCTATTAGAAGATACTAAACATAATCATAAAGATTATTAATTTTTATATTTTTCAAGATGTGACCCCTTTCAAACTTAGTAATAAGATGAAGATGGGTTTTTTCTCTGCTAGGGTTTAGAGTCGCATTGCTATTATGAGCCCTCCTATCCTTTCTGACTGCATTTACCGCGGGAAATTCTTTAGTATTTATGGCCCCGACCACCATTAGCCCAGCAGTTGATGCTGGTGCTATTTTGGTGACGGATAACAATGGCGCCTCCAAGCAAGAGACCTTGCAAGTTTGTTCCCAAAGTGTTCCACGAGGTATGTCTCAGCCTGATATTGTTTTATCCATTCATGAGTTTGATGCTGCATGTTCTTGGCTTGAAACACATACTCTTATTGGTTATTTTTTGGTTCACAACCCTCCTGAAAATGTGATTAAGGATTGGGTTGCGAAAGCCTGGACTCCTCATGGAATCTGTTTGGATGGCATTCAGAGTCCCACCAAAGGTTTCTTTTTGTTTCATTTTTCTAATCCCACTCATAAGGATGCCATTTTTGCCAAAGGACCCTGGAATATTAGGGCTTCCCTTTTAGTTTTGTAACACTGGTCTTGAGACTTTTCCATCTCTGATGACAAGAAACTAAAAGTTCCTGTGTGGGTTGAGTTCCCTGGTCTTCCTCTACCTTGCTATCCTTTCATGCATGTCATTGCGCAAACGCTAGGTAGGGTTATCTATAGTGAGCATGGTCATTTTATCAATCCTCGACCTTAGAAGAGGCTCTGTGTTGAGGTCAACCTTTCCATAGACCTTAAAGAGTCTGTTGAGATCCAGGTTGGTGACACCACCTTCTCTTGGAGGTGATTTACCTCAACCCTCCCAACACTTGTTATCATTGTCAATCTACAGAGCACAAGATCAAGGACTTCCCTTTGGCAGTTCCTCGTCCCAAACCTCCTCCTAAGGATTCTGGTTTGTGGCCCACTAATTCTGGTAAAAAAGAGGAAATCAAGATAGATGACTGGGTAACAGTCGGCCACAAGAACAAGCAGGTCAAGCCTGCCGCTTCGGCTTCCACTTTGCAGCCGCCACCTCCTCCTGTTGTGGCTCGAGTTGCTTCTCATGCTAAGAATAATGCTCCCATTTCAAACTCTGGCTAGTAGGGGACGAAGATTTTTTATTTTGGTGTTAACCCTCCTTGGGTTCGCACACCTCAGGCAGCTTCTACGATTTCTACCCCTCCCATTTTTTTCCACTCTTGCAACCCTGATGTGCGTGCTAAGACCACGCTAGAGGGCATTTCAGAAAAATGCAAAAAAAATTCCATGGAGTCTCCTGGGAATGATTTCACTCCAGCTTATTTATCAAACAGTTTTGCTTCCCTTGGGGATGGTGATGGTATGGACGACACCGTTTTCTCATAAAGTACATCTCATGGAATGTTAGGGGTTTGACAGACCTACCTAGAAAGTATTTTTCCAGGGATGTGCGTCGTCGTGTTAGTCATCTAGACGTGTTATAATTCTAGGAAGTTAAAATTTATACTTTCTTGCTTGATGTTGCCTGCAAGGTTATTTGGCCTAAGAGCCTTGCTCTCTGTTCTCATCACGAGGCTGGTCGAGGTGGAGTTGTTACTCTACTCTCTCCTCGTTGGCATTCTTTTTTAATCAATCATGGCTCAGATCCCATGCAAAGATCTGTTTGGGCCACTTTCATTATTGGGAATCATTCTTTTGGCATAGTTAATGTTTATGCTCCCAATGACGCCATTGAGGTTGTTATCTTATTACCGCTAGGCTAAACATAACATTATTACTTTCCAAATTAGTAAAATTCCCAACTTTGCTCATCTATCATTTTTCTAGTTGTTATATATAGTTAACAAGCTCCTATTTGTACATATTATTTATTTATGAAAACATAACCTGAATTCTTTTATAACCATTTTTTTTGTTTCACATGTTTTCACAAAGAGCATATGCCGAAGGATGAACTTACATGATCAAACCCTATAGGACCCATTACTTTACATGGGCTTACTTGAATATTTACTTTCCATGCATGATTGTGAGTGATACGCACCTTGAGATATAGGTGGTCATTATAGGATTCATATGTGCCTCAAAGTTGGGTCGAAAAATAATAGTAAAATTTGCATACTCACTCCATTCCCCGCTTAGGTTTTTGCTCATTTAAGAGAATGCTTTAATTGACACACATATTATAAAATGGTGCAAATTGGTGAAGTTGGACTCATTCCTCTCGTGCTAACCTATTGCTATACACCTATCCTTACATATTTACCCCTCTATGTTATCCTTATGCCCATATGCTATGATGCATTTAATTACAACCTTATGTCTGTATTACATTTATATGTACACCTACTCTAGAATATAGTTGTTATCTGCGCATTGTTGATCATTTGTCTCCCTAGTGTCATCTATATGGTCATGGGTCGCACACTTTATCCATGAGGGCTTCACTGATGGGGCAATACTATATCACATGCATTCATATTGGGAGGTTTAAAATGGGCAAAAAATAGGGCAATATATTACCTATAAAGGGTGGTGGAGGGGGGTTTGGGGCCGATGTGGGGGATTAAGAGGGTTTATAGAGGAAAAGGGGTGTGTGGGGTATTGGGTGGGTATTGGAGGGGGTGCCAAAAAGGAGTTTGGGGTAATACTTTTTGAAATAAGGTTATTCTTTAGTATGCCATGAACACATGTGATATGACCCAGGTGTACTAAGTGAAGCCCCTGTGGCTTGATCCCATGGTCGTGCACACTTGACCCCCCATCTTTTCACAATTCAAAATTCAAATTTAGCCAACTATCACTCTTTATTTTCTTTTTCTTAGCCAACTTAGTACGCATTTTGTGAAAATTGATACTTTGTGCATATATTCAAAGATAAATTTATTGATTATCTTTCATAGATCCTCTTTCATCCTCGAGCATTAAAAGATTAATTTGTACATTATTCTAAGGCACTCGCTTGCTATTTTTTCAATCTTGTCCATACATTTCTAGAGACTGGCTTAGGAGAACGTATCATCTAGCAACACACCAACTCTTCCAAGGTATTTATAAGTATTGTTTGTGTCAAAGTTGAGAAAGACACAAAGTAAGCATAGGAAAATGGGCATGTGGGATATTGTGTGGGTATTGGAGGGGGTGACAAAAAGGAGTTTGGGGCAATTCTTTTTGAAAATAAGGTTATTCTTTAGTATCCTACAAACACATGTGATATGACTCAAGTTTACTAAGTGTAGCCCCCGTGGCTTGATCCCATGGTCACACACTTGACCCCCTATCTTTTCACAAATTGAAATTTCAAATTTAGCCAACTATCACCCTTTATTTTCTTTCTCTTAGCCAACTAAGTACACATTTTGTGAAAATTGATACCGTGTACTTATATTCAAAGGCAAATTTATTGATCAGCTCTCATAGATCCTCTTTCATCCTAGAGCATTAAAAGATTAATATGTACATTATTCTAAGGCTCTTGCTTGCTATTTTTTCAATCTTGTCCACACATTTCTAGAGACTGGCTTAGGAGAACGTGTCATCTAGCAACACACCAACTATTCCAAGGTAATTATAAGTATTATTTGTGTCAACGTTGAGAAAGACACAAAGTAAGCATAAGCGAAACCAGAAAACTGAGAGTATAGGTGTACTTTGCATAGGGTCAAATTCAAACATTGTGGATGAATTTGTGATCATAAACTAACCCCAACTAAAAGTTAGATTTAATGCAAAGTTTAATAAACTTTATTAACTTTTAGTTCTATGATTGAAGAGTGAATGTTATTTGTTGAAGGTTTTAAATTTTGATTATTTGTAGCTTGGAAATGTGATATTTCTATTAATAATGTGTCTTGAATTTTGCTTTGAATTTAACTTCTAGTTGGGATTAGTTTCTGACTATAGATTCATGCACTATATTTGAATTTGACTCTATGCAAAGCACACCTCTAGTCCCTAGTTTCATAGTTTTACTTATACTTACTTTATCTCTTTCTCAATTATAACACAAATATCTTATTTGCCTTACATTTAATTGTACAATTTAACAAATAATTGTTAAATATATTAACCCCAAGACCATCCTTTATATATCTAAATTAGTTTATCTTAAATTATAAACATTTAATTTATCCATTCTATAAAAAAGAGTTTATTTTCATTGAATATTCTACCTTAAGAATTTAATTGTATCTAGACTTTTTCCTGGTTTCAAAACTTTTTCTAAGGCACTTGTTGACCACATTTGAGTCAGGCATCAAAATACTATTAATATATTAGGAATATAAAAAAAACGTTTTATGTTGGTTACATCTTTTTAAGAACATAAAGGTTATGTTTATTTGAGGTAAAGCATCCCATGTATATTACAACAAAGATGGTGACAAGTTAAGCCATTACAACAAGTCATGCTTATAACGCTCCCTTCTTTGTCAAAATGGAGAAGCAACTGCAACGTCAAGCAAGCGTCTATGTCATTAAATTACAGTGCCCGCAAAGAAAATCAGTTTCATTATTACTGTTAACAAACGGATCAAATTACAGTAGGGATTAAATTAGAACAAAGAGTGTGCAACAGAAAACTAGAATTGGGCGTTTTCAATCTTGACCAGAGAAGTTTAGTCACGTACATAAATCATTACATATGTCTCGGATGGCGTGAATTCATTATAAATGGCGCAATCAGGGGACAAAACTGAGATTGTCAGGGTTTTAAAGCTCCGAGCTTCTTTATTTTAATTTCATGGAGGTTGATCAAAGTTTGATCCTTCATTTTAAATTAGTTTCAGAGCAAAGATCGTATCTTTGCATTGATGATTTTACATTTACGCGTTAGAAGGTGAATCGCTAATGGTTCTGGCTTACAGATCCTGAAAACTGCCAAAAGATTGTTTGAAAAACTGTCTGGTAATTAGAGTATTAAATTAAGAGCAGATTAATTTTAAAAATCAGGGCGAAGATTTTAAAATTGCTAAATTACTTGAAGTAAATATTATACAGGAGATGAGTACCGATGCCGCTGCTCCTCCGGGCCCGGACTGTGAATTTCCGTAATCTGTCCGCACGAAATCAACAGAGTTGCGAATGAAAATGAAGATTCCGTGTACAATTGATCATGTAAAGAAGTAATTTCAATTTCTAAGGGCGTTTGATGCAGTCTGCCTGTGCCTTGTGCCTTGTGCCTTCCAATTTGTAGCACAAAGCCTGCAACGGAGTATGGCCGAACCCTCGGCTTGTGCTTCCTATATAAAGGTGAAGAACTTAGGGTTTGGCAGTAACTAACTTCAATATTTGCTTTTCTGAGGCAGTAAAGAGAGCCTGAAGAATCTGTGAGGAATGTTGAAGGCGGCATGGATGCGGAAGCAACAGAGCAAAGTAAGCCGGAAGATTCGTCCTTCGTTCATCCGGGCTCAAATATTGACGGAAATAATAAATCCGCAGACGATGACGGCAAATCTACATGTGCCGTGGATTCCTCTTCCTTTACACCGCAATGTCTGGGCCTGGAAGTTTCTACCTCGTTTTCCTCCTCTGATTTGGATCTGCTTTACCAGGGCTTGCAGAAGCTGCAGTATAATAAACCTAAAAACAGAAGATTGAAAGGCAGGCGGAAGTCCAGCAGATCTGGCTACAACAAAAGTAACAAAGCAAAATGTGGAGGAAATGTTTGCATGGGACGACAGGTGTGCAACTGTGCGGCAGGCTATGCTGCAGACTGTGCCGCCATTTGCTGCTGCCCTTGTGCGCTCCTGCATCTCTTTATCCTCGCCTTTGTGGTCGCCCCTTGTGCTCTTGTCAGGAAGGCTTTCGGCTATGTTAGAAAGAAGGCAAAGCCGAAACTTTCTGAGACGAACAGCAATGGCGATGATGAGAGGGGGAAAGATGAGTATTTCACGCCTCCCTGGTCCTCCTGCGCGCAGTCCCCTGTGGCCGGATCGCCCCAGGTCGATACAGAGATGATCTGGTGGGAGCTTTACGCAGCCGGTCATATGGGATTCGGCGGGCTTCCATTTGAAAGGGACTAGGCTTTGCTTGCCTGCCAAGTTTCTTCCCCCATTTTTGTTATTTCAATTTTAATAAAATGCCAGCTTCATTGAATTTGTCCATTTTTATGTAATTGTCTTTCGGTTGAATAGATTGCAAAGAATCCAGTTTTATTGAATGTTAATAGTTTAGGACCTGGAGCTTGTTTGCCATAGATTTGTCACAGTAAGTTTAATGGGATTTTTTTAGGTGTGGTGTGCGGTAATGGCAGATGCTACTAAACATGATCCTGTCATGGTTATGATTGCTGGAACTGTTGCTTTGAAATCTTAGAGGAATTATTATAGTGAAGAAAAATTTGAATGAAGTATAATTTGTTCAGAAGGCTATCAGTTTGCAACTGTTATTGAAGAGACATCTCTTAAAGACAGTAATTTTACAGTGATTAGAGATGGATTGGAAAGTTTTCTGTCTGTGTAGGTAGTTTTTTTTTTTGTATATTTCTTGATTATACTCATTGATTCATTATGGTACTGAGGAAAGAATATACTTTTTATAAAAGAGTATTTCTACAGTTAATCAGAAATAGTCTCCATAGTTTTCTGTCTGTTATTCAAATTATACTAGTTGATCCATGGTCGTGATCATTTATGAGGAAATAATTTTTATCAGAAAATATACTCCTATATTAAAGACGGTATTTTTATAGTTGATAAAATAGGATTGGAAGGTTTTAGATCTGTATCTGTTTTTGGGAGACTATACTTATTATCCATTATCAGAATAAATAAAGAGTTTTTATCACAAACTTTTTAACCAGCATATATTTATTATTGTATAAATATAATAAAAACCATATATAAAAACTCTTAGATATGTAGTCATTCCCTTTCTTTCCACTCTATTTCAATATTAAATAATTTGATAAAATATAATAATTTTATGTTTATTTATACACAAAATTAAAACATTTTCTTATATTGATTCTTTTAAGCATTTATTAACCACACATTAGGGTTGAACTTGAGTTTTGGATGCCTTTTAAAAGCTTATTAAATGTGGAATACAATGTGTTATCAAGAACCAAACTGCGTGCCGAGTAAAAATTTGGACAGACCTAATAAAAACCGTAGCATAAAATTTAGAGGAGGTACGTTCAACTACCGATTTAGGACATCCGGACTACAAATGACAAGGTAGCCTGCTCTGCTCCAAGGAGAAATTTTGATGTTATTGATTTAACATTGTCCTTCGAACTTGAGAGTCCATGGCTAAATAAGGAAATAATATGCAGTTGCACTAGTTTGAGTATTTGGTTGAATTAGATATGGAGGCAGGCAATGAATTCTTCTACACTAAGTTTGAGATAGGTTATTGTATAATTAAATCATGATGTCATTGGTTTGATCAACTCTTAAGATTAAACAATTTTATTTAGGATAATTATATAAAGTTAGATTGTTTTTAATAAGTCTACTAAAGTTTGGAGATACAAATGCTCTCTTTTAGTAAATTCAATATTAATTTTTTAAATGATTAGAATGAGTGTATTAAACTTTTGTTTATTCAGTATTATGTGAAGAATAAATGGAAAAAGTTATTTAGAATTTAAATTTGTACAAATGTTAAGTTCATGTTGTGAGGACAATCTTGTGATTGTGAACTAGTCTTGAGAGACAAACAAGGTTAGGTTTCTTGGTGACAAGTTTTGAGGATTACAATTACAAAAAGCTCATGGTTCTATGGGAATAAGTGCAAGGATGAAAATAATAAGTATAGGACAAATGCAGAAGGGAGTGTGAATATGGGAAGAAGGACAAATAATATGTGACTATAAAGATGTGTAATAAGGTGGATGGGTAACATAAGATTAAGGAAACCTAAATTATACCATTTGTCAACATATCTATATATTAAAATACTTTTATCAAAATAAACTTAAGGTTATGTGCAAATTTCAATGTTACAAGGAAATCATGCACTTAAATTTGAAAATATTTTTAAAAATTAAATACCACTACATTGGCATACTATATATCCACGAGACCATGGAGACTACCCACAACCTCAAGCCAATTGTGCTACCCGTAATTATCTAATGTTGATATCATGCTTGTAATTTGATAGTTATCTATGCTTGTTAAATTTTATGATGGTTGGTCATTAAGGCCCTTTCAATCAACATTTGAAGAGAAATCTAGATTACTTTTATTAATCATTGATAGAAATATAGTTGAATTTATAAAATTTCACTTGGATAAGGACAAATAGTTTTATAATATAAATCATTTTTCTATCAATTAAGACCCATTTAGAAGAATTATGTTTAGTCACTAATTAAGATAATTGTTATAAAATATACATTTATTTCATAGTCTTTAAATTCTAATTAATGACAATTACAAAAACATAAACATTAAAATAAATCATTAAATAAAACACTAACTTTAAACAATTTTGGTCATTACAAGAAAATTGGTTACATAAAATAAAAGAAACATTAATATTTTAAAGTACAATTGACATTAATTTCCACATTTCAATAAATTAAGTGTATGAACTTTTGACTCTTAAATTCATACACTCATGGTTTATATTTTTATATTTAAAACTCTGAATTTAATAAATATTTATATTAAAAATATAAGAAAATAATTTATTAATTAGAGTACTATTTAATTTTTCTTTAATTGGTGTGAAGGTTTTCCTTTGTTATGCCCGTGATTTATCTGATTGGAGAGATTGTACCTGTACTTCTATTTTAACCTTGTTTCCCTCTTGTTTTCAAATTTCCAAAGGTTACAGCTGAGATCTTTGATTAATTAAATAGAATATAAAACAACAAAACAAACAAACAAACCATAATTCTGTCCGATGCCCTTTATTTCTTATCATATAGTCTGACAAAGATATGCGAACAAGTTTTAAAGCATTTGAGTCAAAAGTGAGTGTGGGGCGGTCCCCCCTTTCACACATGTTAAGGATTTCCTCACGTTTAAGGTTATCTAATTTCATTGTTTAAGAATATTTTGCTGGTTCACGAGTGGTCCACAAAGGACATGGACACTATCATTTTTTGATGGTGAAATTTGTATAAGGACTGTTTTTAATTACAGTGTTGGAAATGTAATAATTAATTTATAAATAATATAATTTTGCTTGAAAATTATTTTTAAATTTTAGAATTGTGATTTTTAATTTTATTATTTATTATTTGAATGAAATTTATAAGTGTATACTTAATACAAGTTATTTCTTTATTACATTTTTTAGTCTTTTATATTATGAATTTAAAATTCAAATATTTCTATTGTTAATCATCTTATTAGTTGTTGTGAGCTAAATTATAGTGTAATGTAATGATTTGTATGATGAAGTATGGTGATTTGATATAAAACTGCAATCTCATTTTCTAACAAAACAAAGGATGAGAATGAGATAGACACCATCTTATTACTCAAATTCAAACAAGACACAACCAACATTCAGAAGGAAGTGGAAATAATGTCCAAACTCAAGGTTCACCCACCAATGAAGTAAGACAACCAAGAGATTGATGATATCAACTAGCCACACAAGGACAATCATGCTCACAACATGACATAATTATTAATGCAAAAAGATGGATAACTCACAAGGTACAAGAGCCACCATAAACTAAGGGCACAAGTGTAAACATCCAAAATTTACCACTATTTTATCATACTAGCTTTCTTATAAATTAATTTAATAAATTATTATTTGATTAATTGCCTTCACCATTCATCATTAACTAATTATTCCCTAAGGTTGAATTTTAGATTTTAATCAATTACTCTTAGTCCTATATCCCTCCAATTTAATTTATTAATTAATTAATCATTGATTAATTAGTTAGTTAAGAATAATTAATCTTTGCCACAATTTCCTCTAATATTTAAATCTACATCATTATAGTCCTTATTGATTTAATCGTAGCCATTAAATCTATATACATGGATTAAATTGTAAACTTTCCATCATTTTTCATGTGCCCTCTCTCTTTATATATTCCCACATGTGTGAGTATGATGTCTTATCCAAGTCCTTGCTTGCACATGTGCTAGCATGCACTCTTGGAAGAATCTTTGACTTCCACCTCAACCATCCCATACTTGCATATGAATGAGCATGCTAACTTTATATACACCTTTCTCACACATGTGTGAACATCTATCTTCAAGGCAAGCTAAGATTCCACCTCACTCTATGACCTTTTGGCTTATCCACACTCCTTTTCTTGTGTATGTGTGAGAAGATCTCCAACACATGTCATATTACTCACACATGTGTGAGACAAGCTCCTTAACCTCACGTGGCAATTTCCATATGATTACATTATTAATGTATGCCTCCATCTTCCTCAAATTCTATCCTTCGTCAATAATACACCTTGGCCCTTGATTTTCCTCATAAAAAATCTATGAATTAAAGACTTCTAATTCCATTGAAACATCTTCAATTTTCATATCACCATGTTATCCATAAATAAATTATTATCATTTAACACTACTATCATGTTGTTGGCTTACTAAAAACCCACATTCTACAATCAACACATCATAAAGAGCACATCAAGTGGAGCCTTGGGTCTAATACACTTCAACTCAACAGGATGAGCAAAAAAAGATATAATGTTTCATCACTTGCATTTGAATCCTCATTTTTGCATCCTTTCTTTTTCCCTTGTATTCAATAGGCATTCAAGGCAAAACCTAGGTTTACCTTTAGAAAATATTTTGAACTTTTTCACACACCTGGTAATGGATAGTGATTGTGTCCAATATTGTCAACCTTACAATGAAAAGAATTCAATTTTTTAGAAATATTGGAGGGGGTGAGATGACACCCATAATCTAGTCTAAATGACTATAAAAATTGGATGTATGATTCATTCCATGAAAAACAAAATTCTAAGAAATGAAGAAAACTTGTTCTAAACAAAATGATATCGAATAAACATGTACCATATTATGTTTATGGCTTACCAGTGAACCCAAAGAGCATAACAAGAGTTAGAAAAGTTTAAAGGTTTATACTTATTCCTCTATATTATCCTCTAACTTTACAATGTGTGAAAATATACATGTACATGCAAGAGAATAAAAATAAAAAATCTGAAGATTTTGGTATTCATGAGTTACTAGAACAAGTATGTGTATAAAATGAAAATTAAAATAGTAATTTAATGTATCCCTCATATTATGAATACTATAAAGGAGTGCACATTAGTTATGGATACATGTGATAATGGAAAGGGTGCATAGATCTTATTGAGCTTCATCTTGCCTAACAATAAATTATTGAGGATTTAATTGTAAAAAACTTCATTCAAGATGTATATTTTTATAGTCTTATATCTTAGAACAAATATTATTGCAGTCATCTTGTTGATCTTAAATTTTACTTTAAAGAAGGTAACAACTTGTATGATGGAAAATGGTGAGCAATTCTTGGATGTAGACCACTCACCAATTTCATATACATTAAGAATACAAATCCCCCTACAAAGGAAATCTTATTAGCACAACCAAAAAGGGTATGGGAACGAATGTGAGATCTACAATGTAGAGTTTTTGCATTCTTTGAATATGATAATAATATAGATATATGGTATATGACAATATATAAATGATATGACTAAGTAAATTATGATGTAATTGATAACCAATTTGATCTTTGAAAGTAGATGCAAAGAAAGAGGAAGAAAGGTACACCTTGAAACTAGATGAGGAAATTTGAACTTTGGTTCTAAATTTGACTGTCGTCGGAATGTCAGAATACAATGTAACTCCGGATCTATGAACCTAAGATCTTTAGTTGTTTGTTTTGAAAGTTTCAGCTAAAACATGTGGGAACAAGTCGAGATTTCAAGGACAAGTCGGCAGGTTGACTTGTTCTCGACTTTAAATTTAAAATTTAGATTTAAAATTTAAAATTTAAAATTTAGATTTAAAATTTAAAATTTAAAATTTAAAATTTAAATTTCAAGATTTTGAAGATACTCTTTTGAATGCAAATGCATTAGAACATGCTTTTCATTATACAAAAATTCTAAAATGAATTTGCTAGTGTTTTGGCATAAAATGAAGATTTTTTTCAAAATTTTAAGTCCTACTATTATGATTCTCTCAGTAAAAATAACAATAATACAAATGCAATAGCAACCTAGTTAGAGGTATCCCATATGCAACCAACTAGTATGGACATGACCAAATCATAAAAACAGCTAATCAACTATATACACTTAAAAAATTACATAAAACATAAAACTAATTTCATGAAATGGAAGATGTATCTATCAAATGAAGCACCATTTTTTTCTATAACCTTCTGCAATCCTAACCAAGAAAATTTTCAAAATTTATAAAACTCCAAGGAATCCAATCCATTTGAAGATGTAGAAAATAAATTATGGAGGAGAAGAGAAACAAAGTTGATAAAGGGCACTCCCCTTATTCAATCAAACACCCACAACACAAAGGGAAAATAAACAAAAGTTTGCAAGAACATAACAATGGTGATAACAAAAACACTTTCTTTCTTTTATTTTTAATGAAATGACATTACAATATTAAAAAAGTAACATGTTACAGCCACAAGGGCATTTTCATTACAATAATCTGCAAGACAGAGCCACAATCTACTTTCTAGAAGTGAACGGTGAAATCCCCCTTCAAACCTATATAAATATCACAATTAGCTGCCCTAGAATATTCTAGAAAGTGAAATTGTCCCATTTTAGCATCCAACAATTTAATTTCCCACCTTAAGTGATTTTTCTCACTATTTCTTTTGAATTGAAACTTGAGTCCTAAAGGCCCAACTTCTGGAAACCATAACGTGTGTCCTGTTGAGTTGATTGGCTACTATGACCCCATTCAGAAATGCCACGAAGCGCTCTGCACCCTAGACTAGAAAATCACAAGTCAATCAAAGTTTGACCCTTTTTCAGAGCCTCTAAGGCCTTCAAAAATGATTTCAAACTTTTCGTACCACCCTGCTAAAACCTAAAATGCAATATCTTCAAAGCCGGACTTGATCTTGCCATCAAACTTTACCGACATGCATATATATCCAAAATGAACCTCCAGGGAAGAAAATGGAACAATTCAAGCTCAAATAAACAACCTACTAAAAAAAAAAGTAAATTTGCCAAAAATAGTAACTCTGTCCAAAGATAGCCTTTATTGAAAAACTAGACAATATTTTTGGGTGATGCAAGATTGCTTTTACACCCCAAATGCTCCTGCATCAAAAGCAATAAAAACCAATAACAATAACAAGTGTTTTAAAATATTATTACCTTTCCTTTTTGTTTTCAAATTCTATCTTGTATAATAGCTTGGCTTTTCCATTCACAAATTATAAACCTATCGAAATAAAGATTCTAATTACAAGGTGACTAAATAAAATAGTCTTGTAGAAATCTCAAATCATGTGGAGGATGGAAAAGAGGCATCTCTAGAAAATTATTTTTGGATGGAAATCTAAGTGTTGAAGGAAATTTCTCCTCATAAGAAGATGTATATGTTTTTATATTTTCTATTGGATGGGGTTGTATGACGATTCTATTAAATTTTAGACTTCACAAAAGTACAAAGTTGTGTCACGCTTTTATAAAGGAAATGACCAACGTTGCTTGAAATTTTTAAATTGAATTACTAAAAAGTGAGATATATGATTAGAATTTTAAAATGATGGGAACTCATAAAATATTTATTTTTTAATTTATTGAAAAATTTAAAAATTATTTTAATATATTTTTTTTATAAAATAAACACTAAAAATTAATTGCTAATAAAATGTTGAAATTGAAGCTACATCGCGCGTCACTCTGTATCTAGTATTTTTTTAATTTTTTATTAAATTTTTGTGTGTGTATCAAGATAACGTGAAACTTTGGTGCATGAATATATTTTTTCACTATTTTTATAAATGTATATTCCAAAATAAAATTAAAAATATGTGTGTACCCAAATATAACTCTTTTCATTTGGCATCACCTTTTGTCTCAACTATTTATCCAAAATAGAAATGGACTATATCATCTTGATGCTGATTATTTCCTCTACAAGATCATATTTTTTTAAAAAAAAATCAAATAATTTTTGGTATTTTTCATGAAAGATAATCGACCTTATTTTTTGTGTTGATAACTTGCTTTGAATAAAATTAAAATATAAAATATAAAACTTAATTAAAATACTAAAAAATATATTTTTAGAAACAATCACTTATATATCTACAAAAGGGTATTTATATATATATTTTTAAATATCATTAATAAGAGTAACAATTGTTCAAACACCATTTTTTTTCCAATTTTTTATTATTATTTTGTTAATTAGAACCAAATTGGTTTAAAATATGCATTTTAACAGACATATTCAATTGGAAAACTTGAGATACATATCTAACTTAGCTAGAACAAATCTAGCTAAACTATAAGTTTGACCAAAAATATGTTTTAGTTAAAAATACTTAAATTCGCTTGTCCTAATAAATTGGCTTAAAGTGTGACACAGATTTGTACTTTGTACTCATGATATTTTAGCATGATGAGATTTATCCTCTTAGGTCAAACATTACCAATTAGAATATCTTAAATTTTCTAAACCTAAACCTTAAAAATGAACAAGGAATAGGGTGTAGGGGATGTTAGTAATAACTGAGAGGGGGGGGGGGGGGGGGGGGG
>MU225537.1:4025986-4040003 GCA_018584345.1 Thuja plicata
GTCAGGTCAACATTTGTACTCATTCTAACAAGTGAAGTACACTAATGAAATCCTTTCAAGAAAGGTGGGCTTAACCATCCTATTGTAAATCTCATTACTGAGTGCACACTTAAATCAGTGTTGCTAAGGCTCTTAACAGAGTAGATCTTAACAAGTCTCCGCCTTAATACTCTTAACAGGGTAGATCATCAGAAGTGATCAAATTGTAAGCCTAAATCGGGTCCCTTCCATTTTGCAGATAGTGAAGTTTTGTGGGTGCCATCCCCACTGCAATTTATAATTCCTAACAGGATTTTTTTGCGATACCATATCCTGTGTTATGTATTTGTCAATTTCATTATTGTTTCTATGAATGATTGAAAACTATTAAAGATTGTAAACAAACATTAGATGCATAAGAAAGAATAACAATAATGGTTGGTATGTCAGAATTGAATGATTACTAATGATAAATTGTGTAAGGTGCTAAAAGTTTTAGAGGTACTGATTCACCCCTCCCCTCTCAGTACTGCTTCCGATTAATTCCAACAATTGGTATCAGAGCTAAGCATCTTCTTGAAAAGCTTAAAGGCTTAAGAGAAAAGATCATACAATGGAGAAGTACAAACTTGATAAGAATATTGAGAACAAAAAGCTTGAGATACAGATGTTCTATGAACAGTATAAAGAAGCAAGAATCAAGATAAGAGAGCTGCTGGTTGAGAGAAAAGGTATGGCTACCCACAACAATGAAATAGACTATCAGGAAGAAGAGATTCCAGATTTCTTTAAATCTTCAGGATAAAATGTGAGTAATACATCAGATACATCTGAAGAGAACATCACAAATCTAAAAGAGACCAATCAACATCTGACAGAGCAAATAAAGATGCTGCGAATCGGTCAAGAGACCCAGATGGTAAGAATGATTGATGTGATGAGTTCTGCCAGACAAGCTGAAATGGAAAGAACACTTGCTATTGATGATAGAAGGAAGATTTCAGAGAAACTACAAGAAAAAGAAATGGAAATTCAAAGACATGTTGAGCATCACCATGATCTCACAAATTAGATTATCCTTATGAGTCAAGAAGCAAACGGAATAAATGTGGAACTCATTGAGAGAATACAGATTATCAGCAAACTAAGAGAAGAAAATGAAAAGCTAAAGCATGAGGTCAGAATTCAACAACAACACAATGAGATTATCAGAAAGGCTAAAGAAAGCAATAAAAGAATGGATGAATTTCTTGAGGGACAACAAAGAGTCATCAATAATAGTGGTATAGGCTTTACCGAAAATGGAGAATCATCAAGTCCAAAGAATGTCTACAAAAATCCAAGACCAAGGAAGCAAACATGCAAGCACTTTGGAAAGATAGGGCACACATCAAATGCATGCAAAGCTAAAATAAAAGGTACTCCTAAATCTACATCTACATCTTCATTCATTGGATTCTGTTATAAATGTAACAAGAAAGGACATAAAGCTTATGAATGCAAGAGCAAGATAGAAAAGTCAAAGAAGGAAACCTACATGGACAAATACTGTCCTACATGCAAGATGAATGGGAACACATCTGAAGAATGCTGGAAAAAGAAAAGGAAAGCATGAAAACCAAAAGGTAAAGAAGTTCCTTATCATCCAAAAAGAATCATTAATCAATATGTATGGGATTACAACACTTGGACAAACTCTACAGCATGTGGTAGATATGGTCGCATTGCTGAAAACTGCATGAGAGCATCGACCAAAAGGTCTAGAGGTTGGTCAAACCCCGGAATGGCATGCTTACACTGTCATAAAGTTGGTCACCTCAAGAAAGATTGCAAGGACCGATTGACAGAAAGAAGAACATATCCCAATGGAAACACCATTGAAGATATCCAGAGGGCAAGAGACAAAATGTGGGTAAAAGCTTCAAGCAATGATGAAGTTGGACCAAGCAATGCAAATGGTGACACCCCATCCAATGGATCCGGTGACACCACCAACCCCAATTGAGTTGAACATGTAAGTATGGAACTTCACTATACCAAGTTATATTTTGCATCAGTTCCATTATATAAATTGATAGATAGTCAAAATCTGCATAAACCAAAGATGCATATTACTGTACTTGTTACCAATTTAAGTGTGCAAAATCATCGGTAAACACTTACTCAAAATAATCGGTGAACACAATAATGAGTTATTCACACTTACTAGAAATTGTCGGTCAACTAGTAAAAATGGTAAACTGCCAGTGTAACCCGACGACCATCGGTAAGAAAGAAAAGTTCAGAAGTGGTTGTGACAGAATACCGATATCCGTCGGTAAAATTAAAATGGTTAACAACTGACAAAAGCATCATGTCTTCACTGACGATGATTTGAAATATCCTCCTGACAAAACTCGTCTTCATGTCCCGACAAGTTGTTGAGCATTTATTGCAAAGACTTAGGTCAAAAAGTCTATAAATAGTCAACGGGACAACTTCATTTTTCACCCGTGATTTGAAGAGAAAGCAGAGCGACATCAAAGCGATTCAAGAGCATAAAACAAAAGTGTCTATAGATCAATTCAGCACACAGAGTATAGATTCCTCATCACCGTTGTGAATCGGAGTAAGTACCAAAGACACCGAAAGAATTTTGTTACTATTTTGTTAAGAAAAGCCCTAATTTCAAGAAAACCCTAAGTACTTGAGAAACAATAGCAACCACATCAAGAACTGCTAAGTTGAAGAATGAAAAGAAGAATGTGGCAAAACTTATCAAGAATAGCACTTGTGTTGAACATAAGTACAAAATCTATCCAAAGATTGCATCGAAACCCACTGAAAACGGTGCATTTTCAAAAATTCTGTCTAGGGTTTTTCTCATAGAAGACGTTAGGTCTTATATTCACTGCAAGATCACAGAGATAGGTGATCTAGAAATGGATGAAGCTTTTAAGAAGCTATGTGATGCCAAAGGAAAATTGAAAGAAGAACACAAACACTTGGAGGTTAAAGGGTAAACAAATACGCTACATTTCCCGAGGGAATTCAAGACTTAATGGATTAGGATAGTCTTGAGCAGGATGCATGACAAAAAACTATGGCTAGACCAACCCAAGCAAATAACAAAGGATGTTCTTCATGTTGTCACTGGTTATCCGATAACCGACAAGCCTAGGGCACACAAACATCCATCCATGAAAGAATTTACAAAACTCACCAATGCAGAAGGGGACAACATAGGTCTCAAAGTAAACACAATCACCGACAAATAGTTAAAATTTGGTGCATGTGTTATTGGTTACAAAAATTTCTAGGCTAGCAGAATGAACAACATTTCTGAAACAGCAGTAAGCATTGCTTACAATATTGTAACCAAAGGAATTCAGATGGATCTACGTGAGATCCTGTTGAAACAACTTTATGAGAATATGATCAAAATTAGGTCTGCAAAGAGCAACACATGTAAGTTGGGATCACTTATTATGTGTACATTTTTCTACTTTTAGGAATACTTTCCTTTAGTAGGAAAATTTGTATGGGACTCTACCAAACCGGTAACCCAACAAGTTAGTGAACTGATTAAGTAACTAGGAGATAACTTTGAGTCCGTCATGTCTACATACTTCCTTGAGTTCAAGGAAAAGATGATGGAAAGAACTAGGATTCCTGAGCAACTAGTTGAAAAACACAAAGATGAGATATGTTTCATGGTAGACACAGACTTCACACATATTAAACCGGTTGTACCAAGAACAGCTTGGTTATCACCATTAGACTATGAGATCAATATTGATCTAGCTACAAGTGGAATTGAGGCACTGCTCAATGAGCCCATTGATAAGAAACAAGCAAGGTTTGGTACATATGAGGAGGCCAAATCTAAGATAAAACATGGCCTAGAAGTCAAGAAGACTATAAACAAGAAAGATAAAATGGTTAAGAATCTCAAGAAGATTCTATCGGTTACTGAAGAGGAAGAGTAGGATCAATAGGAGGAAACTGATTAACAGGGCAACATCGATGAAGAACTAGTAGAAAGGAAATCAGATACAGAGGCTACTGAATCTGATGCACCTCCTTCTCCACCTCCTACAAAGAAGCAAAGAACATGAAGTCAAACTGCTGCTACCGATACCACACTACTTAAGAAAGGTCAAGTAAGGACCTATATAAGGAAGCAACCAGCAAAAAGAACAAGAAAACAACCTGTCAAAACCACACCACCAAAGAAGAGAAAAAGGTTTGTCAGGACATAGGCTGACTTGGATGACACCAAAGATGATGAACCTAATGTAGTAAAGAAGAAATTCAAAAACCAAATGGTAGATGAAGCTACCAAATCAATTGCCACCCATGGCACAATGACTGATAAAAAGATCAGGCAGTGGGATACACTGAATCCAGAGGATCAAAATAAAATACAAGAAGTAGTCATAAAATCAATGATTAAAAACAAGTATGCCCTTGCTGAATTTGTAAATCAAATACCTGAAGAGCTACGTAAAATGGTATACCAATAGTGGTCATATGCCTTGAAAACATAAAGAGAAGAAAGAGAAAGAGTTCTTGTAAGATTGATGCCTCTTGAATCCAAATTTGAAGAAATACAAGAAGTACTAAAGAAAAACTCAAGTAAATTTGTAGCCAAAATAAGAGCTTACAAAGTACTAGAGAGAGTTTATAAAACTAGATTCAATGACAGAGACCAAATGGAGACATCTCCTGGATCTACTGGCAGAGTCAACAAGTGTTGAGAAGCAATTACTTCTCACAAAGACACCTCATAGAGAGGAGGAGACAGATAATGCAAGTCCTCAACATATTGCTCTGGACAATCAAGAAAGTGATGATGAGCCTATTACCTTAGATATAAGCATGGATGATAATATCCAAGATATCAATCACTATGATTCTAAAAATGATCCAAAGAACAAAGATGATGTGATATTTATCATACTCAAGGATCAACAAAGCCATCAAGTACGTAAGACATCATATGGCAAGATAGTTGACATTGCTGATGAACAAATGCAAGACACATCAATCATGCACCCACTTGTGCAAGACCCTGCACAAAATATACAAAAGGATGAGGATGTCACTGCTGACAAGGCACTAACCAACGAGCAGGACACCAATACTGACAAAGCCCAAGCCCTAACTCAAAGTAACATGCCTATCCTAATGAAGGCAATAAACATACTAGAGGGAAATGAGGGATCAAATGAGAAAGAAAAAAGCACACCCAAAGACAAGGGTGATGAAGAAGCCAAAGGGACAACATATACTACTATGGAGCAACCTACAAATGATGACTAGAAGAATGTATCTACTCATCAGAATAAAGAAAACACTCAAAAGGAAACAGTGGACAAGCCTTCAGAGAAAGGTGAAGAAGGAAAGAAGGATGAGATTGAAAAGAAAACCAGAGCACATTCTATAGAAACACCAAAGGTTAATGAAGAGACATCTTCACAGAACCAATAGGTGCCCATAGAGCAGAAAACACAAGATGCATCATCGATAAAACCTTCCCCAAGCAATTCAGAGTGAACAAATGAACTAGCTATGGTAGTTTATACATCTGCATCCCCTCAAATCTCAAAGAAGAAGAAAGGAAAGAATAAAAATCTAGTAACTCTGGATGAAATCATTGAGATTCCAGTCTGTGATCCAAGAACATTGGATCCAATAGCATTGACAAGATATGAAAAGCCATGTGAGAGAAAAGTCATTCAAGACAAGCTAAAAAGAGCAGAAAAAGAGGCCAAGGTACTGGAAGTAGCAAGAAATATACTTCAAGAAATTGTACCAGACATACATATTGATCAAAAAACTCCAATCATTGATCAACTGGTCACACTCACAAATGCAATAACATCTAAGAATACAAATGTTGAGAAGACAATGGAAGAGAGACTTGAACAAAAGTATGAATTCAATCTTGTAGAGAAGATAAGCCAGGAAGTTGCATTGAAAAAGTTCAAGCTATCTGAATTGGTAAGTACGATTGACCCAATTTTATCAGAAGCTCTTACCTTAATAAAGAAATTGTGCACTTTAAATCAACTCACTAAGGAGTACACCAACAAGATAGCAAAAATATATGTTGATCTTCAGTCCAGTGCACAAAATCTAGCCAACACAAAAGAAGCACTTAAATTGCACAATAAACAAATCATACAGGCTAGGAAACAGAGACAGGACATTCAGTTTGCAGAGATGAAATACAGAGATGAGGTCAATGAGCTCCAAGTTAATCTCTTACTGACACTTACACTCTTGCAACAAAATATGACACAGGCAAGTACTCTAATGGCCACCCCTAAAATGTCTGTCCTAGACAACATTTATGATATGCATGCCAGACTAGAGCTGCAACACATGGCCCTAGAACATTTGAGAGAACATTGGGAGAAACTAATGGAATATATAAAAATTACCCATTCTAATGTATTTGACACATTGTAAGTTACACATTTTTGTCACAATTTTGGCATATTGTAAGTTGTACATTTTTGTCATCAATATCAAAGAAAGGGGGAATTTGATATGTACATCACCCAGTTAAAGAAGGAAATCATATGTATAGTGGAAGAAAGGGGAAATAATGTACACTCAGAGAATAGATAGTATAAATGTACATATACATACACTATACCGATGCACATAGTAAGGGGGAGTCATATTATGATAAGAATATAAACATGGTGTAATAATTTCAGTATTACGCACATATCAGTTTTTTGATACTAATCTCAAAGGGGGAGATTGAAGGCATCATATTTTTCCATTATGATACTTAAAGAAAAACATGATCTGCACCATCAGTTTACTCTACACCAACAGAAAAGGTACAACACTATCCAACACCAAGGTTACCCGACAAACACTGTTAAGTGTTACCCGATGATAAAAAGGTAAACGATACCCGACGAGTAACAACAGTGCTACCCGACAGTACAAAAAAGAGAGGAACATGACAAATATAGGGAACCCGGCGAGCAGTTCAGTCAAGGAATGTCGATAGATTGCAAGCTCAAACCGACAACCAAGAACCGATAGTCAGTTACATCCCACAAAAAGTGGATTTGACTTTCCACGTTAGATAAATCACTGAAGTTGTATTTATAACTTCTTGATTTTCTTTTAAATCCATTATGTGAGGAGGAAGTAATATAATTATTATTGTTTTAATTAGTTTTACTATTTCAAAACATGCAAACTAAAGATCAAGGTCAAGTTGTAAACCTTGGATCTAAGAGTTAACATTGTAAACCGTGAATTCCAAGATAGGTCAAAAATGTGTATAAATAGGTGCTCAATCAATTGATAATTGTTGTTGTTCAATCAAGATAGTAGCCACAAAGAGAAACTAAAGACTAGACAGAGAATTCATGAGCAAGAACATAAACAAAATCAAATCAGTTTTCAAGAACAAAACAAAGGCTATCGACAAGCAGAGAAAAGGTATTCATCAATCACTGAAGGTGATATTATTATTGTAAAGGCTTTATTGGATCTGTAAATTAGCAATGGTATATTGCATACAGTCAGGTCAACATTTGTACTCATTCTAACAAGTGAAGTAAACTAATGAAATCCTTTCAAGAAAGGTGGGCTGAACCGTCCTATTGTAAATCTAATTACTGAGTGCACACTTAAATCAGTGTTGCTAAAGCTCTTAACAGAGTAGATCTTAATAGGTCTCTGCCTTAATACTCTTAACAAGGTAGATCATCAGAAGTGATCAAATTGTAAGCCTTAATCGGGTCCCTTCCATTCTGCAGATAGTGAAGTTTTGTGGGTGCCATCCCCACAACAGTTTTTACTTCCTAACAATATTTTTCTGTGATACCATATCTTGTGTTATGTGTTTGTCAATTTCATGAATGTTTCCATGAATGATTGAAAACTATTAAAGATTTTGAACAAACATTAGATGCATAAGAAAGAATAACAGTAATGGTTGGTAAATCAAAATTGAATGATTACTAATGATAAATTTTGTAAGGTGCTAAAATTTTTAGAGGTACTAATTCACCCCTCCCCTCTCAGTACTACTTCCCATTAATTCCAGCAATTGGTATCAGAGCTGAGTATCTTCTTGAAAATCTTAAAGGCTTAAGAGCAAAGATCATACAATGGAGAAGTACAAACTTGATAAGAATATTGAGAACAAAAAGCTTGAGATACAGATGTTCTATGAATAGTATAAAGAAGCAAGAATCAAGATGAGAGAGCTGCTGGTTGAGAGAAAAGGTATGGCTACCCGGAACAATGAAATAGACTATCAAGAAGAACAAATTCTAGATTTATTTAAATCTTTAGGATCAAATGTGAGTAATACATCAAATACATCTAAAGAGAACATCACAAATCTAAAAGAGATCAATCAACATCTGACAAAGAAAATAAAGATGCTGCAAATCGGTCAAGAGACCTAGATGGTAAGAATGATTGATGTGACGAGTTTTGCCAGACAAGCTAAAATAGAAAGAACACTTTCTATTGATGATAGAGGGAAGATTTCAAAGAAACTACAAGAAAAAGAAATGGAAATTCAAAGACATGCTGAGCATCACCATGATCTCACAAATCAGATTATCCTTATGAGTTAAGAAGCAAACAAAATAAATGTGGAACTCATAGAGAGAATACAGATTATCAGTGATCTAAGAGAATAAAATGAAAAGCTAAAGCATGAGGTTAGAATTCAACAACATCACAATGGGATAATCAGAAAGGCTGATGAAAGCAATAAAAGAAAGGATGAATTTCTTGAGGGACAATGAAGAGTCATCAACAACAGCGGTGTAGGCTTTACCAAAAATGGAGAATCATCAAGTCCAAAGAATGTCTACAAAAATCCAAGACCAAGGAAGCAAACATACAAGCACTGTGGAAAGATAGGGCACACATCAAACACATGCAGAGGTAAAATGAAAGGTACTCCTAAATCTACATCTACATCTTCATTCATAGGATTCTATTATAAATGTAACAAGAAAGGACATAAAACTTATGAATGCAAGAACAAGATAGAAAAGTCAAAGAAGGAAACCTACATGGACAAATACCGTCCTACATGCAAGATGAATGGGTACACATCTGAAGAATTCTGGAAAAAGAAAAGGCAAGCATGGAAGCAAAAAGGTAAAGAAGTTCCTTATCAGCCAAAAAGAATCGGTAATCAATATGTATGGGATTACAACACTTGGACAAACTATACAACATGTGGTAGATATGGTCACATTACTGCAAAATGCATTAGAGCATGGACCAAAAGGTCTAGAGGCTGGTCAAACCCTGGACTGACATGCTTACACTGTCATAAAGTTGGTCACCTCAAGAAAGATTGCAAGGACCGATTAACAGAAATAAGAACATATCCCAATGGAAACACCATTGAAGATATCCAAAGGGCAAGAGACAAAATGTGGATAAAATATTCAAGAAATGATGAAGCTAGACCAAGTAATGCAAATGGTGACACCCCATCCAATGGATCCAGTGACACCACAAACCCCACTTGAGCTAAACAAGTAAGTATGGAACTGCACTATACCAAGTTATATTTTGCATTAGTTCCATTATATAAATTGATAGATAGTCAAAATCTGTATAAACCAAAGATGCATATTACTGTACATATTAGCAATTTAAGTGTGCAACACCATCGGTAAACACTTACCCAAAATCATCAGTGAACGCAATAATGAGTTATTCACACTTACCAGAAATTGTCGGTCAACTAGTAAAAATGGTAAACTGCCAGTGTAACTCGATGACCGTCGGTAAGAAAGCAAAGTTCAGAAGTGGTCGTGACAGAATACCGATATCCATCGGTAAAATCAAAATGGTTAAAAAATGACCAAAGCATCATGTCTTCACTGACGATATTTGAAATATCCTCTCAACAAAACCCGTCTTCACCTCCTAACGAGTTGTTGAGCATTTATTACAAAGACTTAGGTCAAAAAGTCTATAAATAGTCGACGGGACAACTTCATTTTTCACCCGTGGTTTGAAGAGAAAGCAGAGCGACATCAAAGTGATTCAAGAGAAGAAAGAAGAAGTCTACAGATCAATTCAGCACACAGAGTACAAATTCCTCATCACCATTGTGAATCAAAGTAAGTACCAAAGAAATCAAAAGGATTTTGTTACTATTTTGTCAAGAAACGCCCTAATTTCAAGAAAACCCTAAGTACTTGAGAAACAATGGCAACCACATCAAGAACTGCTTAGTTGAAGAATGAAAAGAAGAATGTAGTGAAACTAATCAAGAATAGCACTTGTGTTGAACATAAGTACAAAATCTATCCAGAGATTGCATCAAAACCTGACGAAAATGACACATTTTCAAAAATTTTGTCTAAGAATTTGCTCATAGAAGACGTTAGGTCTTATATTCACTGCAAGATCGCAGAGATAGGTGATCTAGAAATAGATGAAGCTTTTAAGAAGCTATGTGATGCCAAAGGAAAATTGAAAGAAGAACACAAACACTTGGAGGTCAAAGGGTTAACAAATGCCCTACATTTCCCAAGGGAATTCAAGATAGAATGGACTAGGATAGTCTTGAGCATGATGCATGACAACAAACTATGGCTAGACAAACCCAAGAAAATAACAAAGGATGTTCTTCATGCTGTCACTGGTTATTCGATAATCGACAAGCCTAGCGCACACAAACATCCATCCATGAAAGAAGTTACAAAACTCACCAATGCAGAAGGAGAGAAAAAAGGTCTCAAAGTAAACACAATCACCGACGAAGAGTTAAAATTTGGTGCATGTGTTATTGGTTACAAAAAATTTTAGGCTAGCAGAATGAACAACATTTCTGCAAAAATAGTAAGCACTGCTTACAAGATTGTAACCAAAGGAATTCAGATGGATCTATGTGAGATCTTATTGAAACAACTTTATGAGAATATGATCAAAATCAGGTCTGCAAAGAACAACACATGTAAGTTTGGATCACTTATTATGTGTACATTTTTCTACTTTCAAGAATACTTTCCTCCAGTAGGAAAAGTGGACTCTACCAAACCAATAACCCAACAGACTAGTGAATTGATTAAGTCACTAGGAAACAATTTTGAGTCCTTCATGTCTACATACTTCCTTGAGTTCAAGGAAAAGATGATGGAAAGAACTAGGATTCCTGAGCAACTAGTTGAAAAAAAAAAAGATGAGATATGTCTCATGGTAGACACAGACTTCAAACATATCAAACCGATTGTACCAAGAACAGCTTGGTTATCACCATTAGAATATGAGATCAATATTGATCTAGCTACAAGTGCAATTGAGGCACTACTCAATGAGCCCGTTGATAAGAAACAACCAAGGTTTGGAACATATGAGGAGTCCAAATCTAAGATAAAACATGGCCTAGAAGTCAAGAAGACTATAAACAAGAAAGATAAAATGGTTACGAATCTCAAGAAGATTCTATTAGTTACTGAAGAGGAAGAGCAGGATCAATAGGAGGAAACTGATGAACAAGGCAACATCGATGAAGAACTAGAATAAATGAAATCAGATACAGAGGCTACTAAATCTGATGCACCTCCATCTCCACCTCCAGCAAAGAAGCAAAGAACATGAAGTCAAACTGCTGCTACCGATACCACACCACTTAAGAAATTTCAAGTAAGGACCTATATAAAGAAGCAACCAGCAAAAAGAAAAAGACAACAACTTGTCAAAACCACACCACCAAAGAAGAGAAAAAGGTTTGTCAGGACACAGGTTGACTTGGATGACACCAAAGATGATGAACCAGATGTAGTAAACAAGAACTTCAGAAACCAAATGGTAGATGAAGCTGCCAAATCAATTTGTACCATGGCACAATGACTGCTAAAAAGATCAGGAAGTGGGATACACTGAATCTAGAGGATCAGAATAAAATACAGGAAGCATTCATAAAATCAATGATTAAAAACAAGTATGCGCCTGTTGAATTTGTAAATCAAATACCTGAAGAGCTAGGTAAAAGGGTATACCAACAGTGGTCATATGCCTTGAAAATAGAAAGAGAAGCAAGAGAAAGAGTTCTTGTAAGACTGATGCCTCCTGAATCCAAATTTGAAGAAATACAAGAAGTACTAAAGAAACACTCAAGTAAATTTGTAGCCAAAATAAGGGCTTACAAAGTACTAGAGAGCAAGTTTATAGAATTGGATTCAATGACAGAGACCAAATGGAGACATCTCCTGGATCTACCGGTAGAGTCAATTACTTCTCACAAACACACCTCACAGAGAGGAGGAGATAGATAATGCAAGTCCTCAACACATTTCTATGGACAATCAAGAAAGTGATGATGAGCCTATTAACTTAGATATGGGCATGGATGATAATATCCAATATATCACTCACTATGATTCTGACAATGATCCAAAGAAGAAAGATGATGTGATATTTATCACACTCAAGGATCAACAAAGCCATCAAGTACTTAAGACATCAGATGGCAAGATAGTTGATATTGCGGATGAACAAATGCAGGACACATCAATCCTGCACCCGCTTGTGCAAGACCCCGAACAAAATATACAAAAGGATGAGGATGTCACTGCTGACAAGGCACTAACCAAAGAGCAGGACACCAATACTAACAAAGCCCAAGCCACAAATCAAAGTAAAATGTCTATCCTAATGAAGGCAATAAACATACTAGAGGGCAATGAGGGATCAAATGAGAAAGAAACAAGCACACCCAAAGACAAGGGTGATGAAGAAGCCAAAGGGACAATAGATACTACTGCAAAGCAAGCTGCAACTGATGATCAAAAGAATGCATCTACTGATCAGAATAAAGAAAACACTCAAAAGGAAACAGTGGACAAGCCTTCAGAGAAAGGTGAAGAAGGAAAGAAGGATGAGATTGAAAAGAAAACCGGAGCACATTCTGTAGAAACACCCAAGGTTAATGAAGAGACATCTTCACATAACTGACAGGTGCCCACAAAGCATAAAACACAAGATGCATCATTGACAAAACCTGCCCCAAGCAATTCAGAGTGAACAAATGAACTAGCTATGGTAGTTCATACATCTGCATCCCCTCCAATCTCAAAGAAGAAGAAAGGACAAAATAAAAATCCAGTAACTCTGGATGAAATTATTGAGATTCCAGTCTGTGATCCAAGAACATTGGATCCAATAGCATTGACAAGATATGAAAAGCTATGCGAGAGAAAAGCCATTCAACACAATCTAAAACGAGCGGCAAAAGAGGCCAAGGTACTGGAAGTACCAAGAAATACACTTCAAGAAATTGTACCAGACATAAATATTGATCAAGAAACTCCAATAATTGATCAATTGGTCACACTCACAAATGTAATAACATCTCAGAATATAGATGCTAAGAAGACAATGGAAGAGAGACTTGAACAAAAGTATGAATTCAAGCTCGCAGAGAAGATAAGCCAGGAAGTTGCATTGAAAAGGGTCAAGGTATCTAAATTGGTAAGTACGATTGACCCAATTTTATCAGAAGCTGTTACCTTAATAAAGAAATTGTGCACTTTAGATCAACTTACTAAGGAGTATACTGACAAGATAGAAAAAATAGATGTTTATCTTCAGTCCAGTGCACAAAATCTAGCCAACACAGAAGAAGCACTTAAATTGCACAATCAACAAATCATATAGGCTAGAAAATAGAGACAGGACATTCAGTTTGTAGAGATGAAATATAGAGATGAGGTCAATGATCTCCAAGTTAAGCTCTTACCAACACTTACACTCCTGCAAAAGAATATGACACAGACAAGTACTCTAATTGCCACCCCTGAAATTTCTGTCCTAGACAACATTTATGATATGCACGCTAGACTAGAGCTACAACACATGGCCCTAGAACAGTTGAGAGAACATTGGGAGAAACTAATGGGAGATATAAAAATTACCCATTCTAATGTATTTGACACATTGTAAGTTACACATTTTTGTCACAATTTTGGCATATTGTAAGTTGTACATTTTTTTCATCAGTATCAAAGAAAGGGGGAATTTGATATGTACATCA
>MU225537.1:4040053-4053535 GCA_018584345.1 Thuja plicata
GTCACAATTTTGGCATATTGTAAGTTGTACATTTTTTTCATCAGTATCAAAGAAAGGGGGAATTTGATATGTACATCACCTCAGTTAAAGGAGGAAATCATATGTATAGTGGAAGAAAGGGGAAATAATGTACACTCATAGACTAGATAGTATACATGTACATATACATACACTATACCAATGCACACAGTAAGGGGGAGTCATATTATGACAAGAATATAAACATGGTGTAATAATTTTAGTATTATGCACATATTAGTTTTTTGATACTAATGTGAAAGGGGGGGATTAAAGGCATTATATTTTTCCATTAGTATACTTAGAGAAAAACATGATCTGCACCATCGGTTTAATCTACACTGACAGACAAGGCACAACACTAGCCAATGCCAAGGTTACCCGACAAACACTATTAAGTGTTACCCAATGACAAAAGGGTAAACGATACCCGACGAGTAACAACAGTGCTACCCAACAGTATAGTAAAAAGAGGAACCTGACAGATATAGGGAATCCAATGAATAGTTCATTCAAGGAATGCCGATAAACTGCAAGTTCAAACTGACAACCAAGAACTGGCAGTCAGTTACATCCCGCAAAAAGTGGATCTAACTTTCCACATCAGATAAATCACTGAAGTTGTATTTATAACTTCTTGATTTTCTTTTAAATCCATTATGTGCGAAGGAAGCAATATAATTTTTATTGTTTTAATTAGTTTTACTATTTTAAAACATGCAAACTAAAGATCAAGGTCAAGTTGTAAACCTTGGATCTGAGAGTTAACATTGTAAATCGTGAATTCCAAGATAGGTCAAAAACATGTATAAATAGGTGCTCAAATCATTGATAATTGTTGTTGTTCAATCAAGATAGTAGCCACGAAGAGAAACTAAAGACCAGACAGAGAAATCATGCACAAGAACAAAAACAGAATCAAATCAGTTTTCAATAATAGAACAGAGGCTACCGACAAGCAGAGAAAAGGTATTCATCAATCACTTATGGTGATATTATTATTGTAAAGGCTTTAATGGATCTGTAAATCAGCAATGGTAGATTGTATACAGTCAGTTCAACTTTTCTACTCATTCTAACAAGTGAAGTACACTAATTAAATCCTTTCAAGAAAGGTGGGCTTAACCGTCCTATTGTAAATCTCATTACTAAGTATACACTTAAATCAGTGTTGCTAAATCTCTTAACAGAGTAGATGTTAACAGGTCTCCACCGTAATACTCTTAACATGGTAGATCATCAGAAGTGATCAAATTTTAAGCCTTAATTGGCTCCCTTCCAATCTATAGATAGTGACGTTTTGTGGGTGCCATCCCCACCGCAATTTTTACTTCGTAACAGGAGTTTTTTGCGATACCATATCTTGTGTTATGTGTTTGTCAATTTCATGAATGTTTCTATGAATGATTGAAAACTATTAAAGATTGTGAACAAACATTAGATGCATAAGAAAGAATAACAGTAATGGTTGGTAAATCATAATTGAATGACTACTAATGATAAATTGTGTAAGGTGCTAAAAGTTTTAGAGGTACTGATTCACCCCTCCCCTCTCAGTACTACTTCCCATTAATTCCAACGATGTTGTAGTGGAGTAGTAGTAGTTGGGTTCAACTCTGTAACATGAATGTGTTCAATATCTTGCGAAATGTCCAACAAAGGAGGAAAATATGGTCATAAAAATTCCACTTTGAAAACTTGATGCAACCCTAGAAATGGTGGAAAATTAAGTTCAAAATCATTTTCCGAAACTTGCTTCACAATGGTATACATGCCATAACAAAGAGTACAAATCTTTATATTTGGTCATTAATGATGCTCCATCTGAAGATGTAACCATACCTTGTCACCAATCTGGAAGTAATGAGGAGTTCTATGTTGATCATGTTTGTCCTTATACTTCTTATTTCTCTACTCTGAAATCTCATGAACTTGTTGTTGTAGGTGTTTGATCTTATCAATGAATTTTTTTTATTTATCTACCTCCTTGTCAACATTAAAAGGACAATGAGATTGTATAATAGGTAGTGCTATATCCATAGGTGCCAAAGGTTGATACCCAAGACAAACCTCAAATGGAATATACACTGTAGTACTATATTGTTTTTCAAGTAGGGAAATCTCTCATCCCATGTGCAATGATGCTTGGAAAAATACATTCATAAGATATGAATAATCATTCAATTTACCACTTCTATCTGCCCATTTGTTTGAGGATGAAATGTTGCGAACTTTGTCAACTTTTTGTCGATTCTAGCCCATAGTGAAGACCAAAAATTGTTTATGAATCTACTATCCCTATCAGAAGTAATGCTTTTTGGTAAACCAAAATGAAACTAAACATGTTCAAAAATTAACTTGGCAGTTTCTTCTTTAGAAATTATATTTTTAAATGCCACCATGATAGCCATTTTAGAAATTAGAAATTATATTTTTAAATGCCACCATGATAGCCATTTTAGAAAAGCTATCTACCACCACATATACACAACCATGTACCCATATGGTAGTTGGAAGTCGAGACATAAAATCCATTGTAACTAACTACCATGGTTTATCAAGAATAGGTAATGGTAAATATAGACCCAAATTATGATTTGTAGGCTTTGCAATCGCACAAGCTCAAGTATATATAAAATAATATCCTATTTCATTTTTGGCGAATAGAAATAATTTTGAAGGATAGTAGTAGTCTTACAAATACCAAAATGGCCTTCAACACGATTTTAGTGTGCTTCCCATATTATTCTCTTTCATTCTTCCATGGGGATACATATATGACCAACATGACAAAGATGTTACTCAAAATGAGCATTGAAAGTTGTTATTAGTATTCAAGTACTCAAACAGACAGTTGGTAAGAGAGTCACAAATAGGCCAGTCAGTATAATCACTGAAGTACAATGTTAACCAAGAGCATTGCTCACGCATAGAGTTAACCGAGTGCAGTGATTACTGAGCAGACAGACTATACTGAGCAGGAGTATAACCGAGATACACAGACAACACCCAACACTGAGAGAAAACATTTATCGAGTGGACCAAAGGCCACATAATTTTTTTTTATGGCACATCAATCTAGGTAACAACTTTTTTCCAACGTGGATAACGGTTTACAATGATCGAGGAGAACATTAATTATAGATTCATAACATTAATTATTTATATCTCCTATGTTTAGATGATCAAGGTAAATTATGTACACCATTGATCTTAGGTTAGGGATGATATTGTAAAACCCTAATTAGGTCATATATTTTGATATATATAATATAAAGATGTCATTTTGTAATGTATGTTGATCAAGCAATGATCAAGTAGTTGCCATACTACAGATACTAGAGATCAGACAAGGGTTTTAAGACAAAGACTACATTGTAGTAATCAGTTTTCAAAATAGAGGCAAGGCTACCGAGTAGAATAGAGAAAAAGGTATTATCATTCATAGTAAGGTGATACATTTTTATGCACTTAAAATGATATGTATCAACAATAGTGAGATTGTATTTATTCATATCACAATTTTGTTAATTTCTAACAATTGTAATAGACCCCTAAATCTCCTAACATAGTAGAATTAACCGTCTTTATGTAAATCTCTTATCCGAGTGCACACATACTTTGTGTTGCTAAATCCTCTCATGAGGTAGATCTAATCAATCTCATTGTTACTCCTAACAGGGTAAGATCATCAGAAGTGATCAATCTTTGTAAGCTTTAATAGGCTAGTTTATTTACTGCAGTAGTGAAGTTGTGTGGGTCTCATCCCCACCACAGTTTTTACCTTCTAATAGGGGTTTTCTGTGATACAAAAATACTAGTGTCATGAGTACTTAATTTTCATGTATCTGTATTGTTTGCTTTACATGTATTTACATTTCAGCAGTGACATTACATGTTTGGTATATGCAATCTACTCAGTTGGTTATTACAAAACATTTGGTTACAAAGATTAGTTTAAAAGTTTTTAAGGGTACTGATTCACCCCTCCCCTCTTAGTACACACCTCTCCATTATCCCAACAATTTGTATCAGAGATAGTTCTCTTGTTTAGAAGGTTTAATCACTGAAGATAAAAGATCTTACAATTGAAAGGTATACACTTGATAAAACTATTGAAAATCAAAAGTTACAGTTGCGGAACTATGTCGAGCAATACAAAGAAGCCAAAGAGAAACTTATGGAGATGTTGATTAAGAGAAAGGACATGGCACTTCATTGTTGTGAGAATGACTATCAAGAAGAAGAGATTCATGACCCATTTGACACATCTTGATCTGAATCTGGTAGCATCTTATGCATCTAAAGGAATCATATCAAAGCTATCTGAGAGCAATCAACAAATTACTGAACAAGTGAAAGCACTATAGATCGGTCAAGATACACAAATGGTTAGAATGGTTGAAGTTTTGAATGATGCAAAGAAAGTTGAACAAGATAGAATTATGGTTGTTGATGACAGAAGATAGATGACTGAAAAGTTACAAGAAAAATAATCTGAGATATTGACACTCACTAAACATTACTTTGAAATCACCAATCAAGTGGTTACTATGAATCATGAGGCAAATCGAGTAAATGATGAACTTGCAAGAAGAATAGAAGGCATTGGTGAATTGAAAGAAGAAAATGAAAAACTAAGAAATGAAGTGAAGATTTTACAACAACATAATGAAGTGATTAAAATATCTAAAGAAAGTACTAAGAGAATGGATGAATTTTTGAACTATCAATGAAGACTAAACAAAAATACTGGATTAGGGTAATACCGAGCAAGGAGAATCATCAAATCAAGATGAAAAAAGGAATGTGTACTCAAGTCCGAAGCCTTAGAAGCCCTCTTGCCATCATTGTGGAAAACCAGTCCACACATCAAATGTTTGCATAAGAAAAGCAAAAGGTATTCCTAGAAACCCTCCTAAATTTAATGGTATTTTATATAGTTGTATCATCTTAAAATGGAAGAACTTCCATGTTAAGAGAATTTAGCCCTCCTTAGGGGATGTTTTTGACCTCTACCATATCAGCATCCTATTTCTGCATCATCTCATGCTCCTGTGCTGGTTCAGGACCCTGATTGGGCCTCTCCGGGCACCTCCTACCCACCTGGCATATTTTCCAGGGGTTCTGGCCCCCTGGGTCAGGGTGGACCTTGACCCTGACCTAGGTCAAGGTCGACCTCAACCCTAACTTGGGTCCCCCTTTCAAATTAGGAAACTTGTCGGTTGTTGGGGCTCATCAAAAATTCAATTTTCCCGCTTTCGGGTTGGCTGTTTCGGGTTCCGAAGCGTTGATTCCTAAATTATATTTAATATAGGTCCTTTTCTAGGGGCATGGATCTAATTATAATTTAATTATCCTATGTAGGCCTCCTTAGAATATTGTGTCCTAATTTCATATAAAAGGAAGCATTTCTCTCTCATTTCCTCTAAGTCTTCTAAGTGCAAAAAGCTCTAATCAAGATTTTGTCCAGAAACAAAAAGGTTCAAGCATCCATTTCCAAGCTCTCAAGGTGTTCAATTATTCTTCTCAAGAATTCAAGTTCTCCATTGAAGATTAAGGATTCAAGCTTTCAAGCCTTTAAAGGGATTAGGTGCAAACATTCAAGATTCATCATTCAAAACCTAGATCTAGCCATCATGGTGGTGTGATCTTCCTTCAAGATCCTTTGTGCATCTTCAAGACTCTTTCTCCATCTCTTCAAAGTGGATTTCAAGCATACACTCATGGAGGTTTATGGTTTCTAAATTCCATTGCTTTCATACTTATATATTTGCATACATTTGAATTTCAATTACATATCTATTGAGTATCATAGCTTCATTGTTAGATTCAATTCTACTACTTGCTAGCATTCTGTACTTTATTGATTTCAAGGTTAATTCCTAAATCAGGGTTTGAAAAAGGAAAACCCATTCCCCACAACAAACAAACCTCTTTTTCTTGTAGGTACATGTTCAGGATTGTAGTTTTGAGACCAGATCTAGATACCCTTTTTGGTAAACTTTCGAGATTCGCGAACAGAGTGACTTTCAGATCTGTGTAGGTCAGGGTCGACATTATTGAGTTAGGGTTGACATTTTTGGGTCAAGGTTGACCTTTTTCATAAGATGACATTGAAATGGAAAAAGATTTCTGGGTTTTGTTCGTCTCTGCATTCCGGTTTGGGATCAACTGTCAGTTTTTCCAGAAACTTAATACAGACCTCAGAAAATAGCATTGTTTGATCTACAATATTTCAAGGTTAGTGCATTTCTCCTACTTCTTCAATTACTATCATATATCATTTCAATGCATATAATTAACAAATTTTAAGGTATCTCCTTTTTTATTCTCCCTTCCAAGTAGTTGATTCATTTGTGTATTAACCCTTCTTTGGGGTTGATCAACTTGGATCTTCCATTTGTGCATTTGGGAATAAAAGAGGAACACCTTATCTTCTCCTCAATCACAATATATAATCAATACAATTCAATTCAAGTCAAGGAATTCAATACAATCTAGAAAACTCAAAGGACAATTTACATATCAATGCATTACATTTCAAGATAATCAATCAACCCTTCTTAATACATTATATATTGTTAATAAACACATCTCTATCTCAAACTCCTTTATATTTTTATATGTACAATCCATCCATCAATCAAACTACTAATTTCATATTGTACAATAGCTATAATAAGCATGGACATCAAGCACATAAATGTAGATCCAAGTTGAAAAAACCACAGAAGAAACCATACATGGATAAATACTGTCAGAATTGCAACATGCATGGTCATACATCACACACATGCATGAAAAAGACAAAGCGAATTTGGAATCCTAAAGGAAAAGAAAAGGTAAATCAACCAAGAAGACAAGGTAATGCTTATGCTTGGGATTACAAAACTTAGAGTAGTTATACAACTTGTGGTAAATATGGACATATAGCAGCAAACTGTATGAGACAATGGAAAACTAAGTCTAGGAATTGGTCAAACTCTGGAATGGCATGTTCTCACTATCACAAAGTTGGTAACTTAAGAAGAGATTGTGCAGACCGAATAAATACTTATGGAAATGAAAATACTATTGAAGAAATCATGAGGATCAGAAATCAAATGTGGAGGAAAGCATCAAATGATAATGTAGGACCAAGCACAATAGTTGGTGACACCTCATCTAATGGATTAGGTGATTCCACCATCTCCACCTGAGCAATACAAGAAGGTAGGGAACTATATTTTGCAAAGATATATCTTAAATTGGTTACTATATTCATTGTACAAATGCCAGTTAGCATGAATTGAGATGCACTATGATATTATATTTGTGATTACTTTAATCTAGCTGAGTCGGTTAATATGCACCGAGTTAGTAATGCCAGTTGGTGAATATGTGTGAGACAACCAAGTTTCAATGGGAACCAAGCATTTGGTATACTCACCAAGCTCAAGTATCATCAGTGTTAACTAAGCATAATGTTTGTCCATCAAGTGGTTGGTGATGAGAATTTATTGCATCGCCTAAAGTCATTTGCTATAAATTTGATCGATGTGAACTTATTTTTTCACACAACAATCATAGAGAAGAGTAGGAAAATTGAGAGAAAATATAAAGCAGAGTATTTCAAGCATTCTACAGACATTTTGAGTCTATTCTAAGTCATTCAAACACTCTTCGTGGAAACCCTAAATCAAAAATCATGGCATCCTCATCTTTAACTATGAAGGAAAAGATGGAGAAGGAGAAAAAGGTTGTTCTTGTTAAGAACTCCACTTGCACAAAGCCAAACTACAAGATACATCCACAGGTTGCAGCCCAACCCGATGACAAAGGTGCATTTTCATTGATTTTGCCTAGGGTTTTGTTGGTTCAAGATGTGTGTTCTTACATTCACTGTAAGATAGGTGAAATAGGGGATTTTGAGCTTATTTCTACATATCAGTCACTATGCACAAATGATAAATTAAAGGATGATCATAAGCATCTGGAGGTCAAAGAGTTAACCAATGCCCTAAATTTCTTGAAGGTCTTTCAAACTGAATGGATCTACATTGTTTTGAGTAGAGTACATGATGGAAAGCTCTAGCTGGATGAACCAAATAAGATAACTAAAGATGTCACTCACATAGTAACCAGGTATCCAATATCTAAAAAAGAAAAATCCCTAAGGCACCCGCTGAGAACCGAGATTGAAAATCTTACAAGAGTCGAGTGGGACGGAAGAGGTCTAAAAATCAACTCCATTAGTGATCCTGAACTTAGGTTCAGTGCTTATGTTATTGGCTACAAGATATTCCAGTCTAACAGATCGAACAACATTGCATGCCGAGCTATTGACATTGCCTACAAGATTGTAAAGAAAGGTTTACAACTTGATCTCGCCGAGCTGTTGCAAAGGCAACTTGAAGAGAATATGAAAATCATCAAATCAACATGGTCGAATACTTGTAAGTTTGGTTCATTACTTCTATGCACATTCTTCTACCTACAAAAATTCTTTCCCTCCATCGATACTATTAAATGGAAGACCAACCAGCTGATTACACTCCAAATCGGTGATTTTATTACAAGTAGGCACAAACTTTGAACTAGTTATGAATGATTATTTTTCTATGTTCAAAGCTAGGATGGAAAAGAAAACTTGGATTCTAGTGTAGTTGGTTGAAAAATACAAGGATGAAATCTATTTTGTAGTTGACACTAACTCTACTCTCATCAAAGCAGCACAACCAAGGACAACATGGCTACCTCCAATAGATTATGAGTTAGACATTGATATTGCTTCAGAAGCTATAGAGAAATTGTTAAATGAACCAGTTGACAAATCTACAATGAGATTTGGCACATATGATGAAGCACAGACCTGAATATCTATTGGTCAACAAGTTGAAAAGACGGGTAGGAAAAAGAATAAGATAGTCAAGACCTTGAAAAAAAAATTCTATCACTGATGAAGAATTGGACAATTCAGTTGAAGATAGAGAGGAGCAGACCTCAGTCGGTCAAGATGAAGAACCTGAACAAGATATTGATGCCACCAAGTCTGATGAAGCACAAGTTGAGGCACCTAAGGCCAAAAGGGGAAAAAGAATAAAGACTAAGTCTCCACCAAGGACCAGATCACAATCAATGACTATAGATTCACCACCTTTAAAGAAAGGTGTTGCAAAGATAACAAGGTCCTCACCGAAGTTCACATATCAAACAAGGAAATAGAAGGGCACTACCAAGAATCTAGCACCGAGACAAAGAAAGAAATATGTGAGGAACAAGGATGAAAAGGATAATTCTGACGACAATCCTAATCAATTTAAGGTTGTACAAAAAAAAAAACACCATGGACCTTTGATGAAATTGTAGAGGCAATCAGAACAACCGAACAGTTAGGACATCCTAAGATACATGCATATGTAGATCTGACTACCGAGCATAAATATAAACTTGAAGAAGCAATCATAGGCATGATGATCAACTTCAAACAATTTCCTATTGAATTTTCTACTTACATTCCCTCTGAATTATATGATAAGATATCAGCACAATGGTCATATGCACTCACCACCAAGAAACAAATGAGAGAGGCAGCTCTCACTCTAATTAAAGTTGATTGTACAGTAGAGAAAATAAATGATATCATGCAGAAGTATGCCAAGAAATTTTCTAAGAAGACATGAACATTGAATATCCTACAAGGAAATTTTAAGGAAGTGGATATAGAGACCACCAAAATATGGAATAAACTATTGAATCCACCTGAGGAAGTCAAGGACACCGAGGAAGCAATAGACATTGCATCTACAGTCGATACCGAGGGACATCGACCAAGTATATAACCAATTGATGTATGTTGAGGATGTGCTAGATGGTATTCTTGAACTATTAAAAAATTGAGGTCATCTAGATATCACAATAAAAGACATAAATGCAGGTGAGCCTAATGATAAGGCTAAGTAAGATGATTCAATCAGAGCTACCGAGACAATAGATGAGAAAGACACAATAGAGGTTGCCCGAGCAATGGTACCAGGCCATTTGCCTATTTTGGTACAATCTATTGAGATAGAGAGTGAAGCACAATAGAAGACACCTAAGCAGGTTACAGACACAAATGAAGACAAGGGTGATATGCAAGGTACACAAATCGAGCATAGTGGTAGAACAACACAAGGTGATGCACCTAAGGATACCACTGATGCAGTAGAAAAAGGTGAAGGTAACATAGAAACATTGATGATATAAACTTCTACTATTGACACCAGGTCAGCTGATGAATCACCTTCACAAGTCATCACACCGAGTACCGAGTCATCAAAGCAACAAACTGAGCAAAAGGCTCAATTAGGATTAACATTATCTCCTTCATCGGGCACTAAAGAGAAGAAGAAGAAAAAGAAGAAAGGAAGCAAGGGTGCCATGACACTTGATGAGATCATTGACATCCCTAATTGTGATCCACAGACACTTGACCCAAAAGATTTAACAAGGTATAGAGAACTTTGCACTCGAAAAGCAGCACAAGATAAGCTGAGGCAAGAACGCAAAAGTGCACAGGTGCTAGAGACTGCTAAGGAGATTCTCGTGCAATTTGTTCCTAATGTGAATATAGATGAATCAACCCCCATACTTGATCAACTTGCACTACTCAACAAGGCATTTAACAAGCCTGATATTGACGCCAAGAAGAAATTGGAAGAGAGAGCAGAAAAGAAGATACAATACAAAGTTACTGAGAAAATCAGGTAGTGGCAATAAACAAGGTAACTCTGTCTGAATTTGTAAATGGATTAGAAAATTTTTATATCTGAAGCCATTGCAATTCTACAATAGTTATGCACTTTAGATCACTTCACTACCAAGATTAGTGAAAAAATACAGAAAATCGATCAAGATCTAAAAGATAGTGCAAATAGTCTATCAACCGAGCAACATGCATTGCAGATGTATTACACCAAGGTTCTCCAAAACTAGCGGTTGAGACTAGATTTGAAGCAAGAAGAGGAAAAAATTAGAGAACAAGTAACCAAGCTATAGGCAATGTTACTACCGCATTTATTTATGATTCAGAAGCATGTGACATTGGAAAAGAATTTGATTGTCACCCCAGAACTGTCAATCACCGAAAGCATATGGGTATGTGCAAGAACACGAGGGGCCAAAAAGTTGCGATGTGAAAAAAATCCACTTTTCACTCGTCCAAAAGCACATGAAAGTGTTTGTTGAATTTTTAGTAGGCCTGGGTGTCAATACACCTAGGAAAACCTGACACCAAAGCACAAGCCTAATCGGGTACATGATTTTTTTGGGTACATGAAAAAATTGGGTACCCAAAACCTGTGGCATAAATAAAAACCTGCGAGCCACTTTCCTCATTTCTCTCATCATTTTGGGTTTGGAAAATGGCTCTAAATATCTTATACATAATTTTTCAGGTACCTGATATCTCCAACAACAAATTTGACTCCGTAGTTTATTCGGTAAATAAATTCTTGCTATATCTTGATTAATTCTTTTATTTTCATGTTAAATGTAGTTGTTTTGGTTAAAATGGGGTTTTGTATTGATTTTTTTAGTAATATATGAAATGAATTTGAAATTTATATTTGTATATTATTTAATCAGTCATGGCTAACAATAATGAAGATAATAACCCTCCCCCACCAAATAATGATCCCTAAAACACTCCAGAACCGCTTCAAAACCCTCAATCTTTAGAGGATTTGATACAAGAGAATTTGAACACTATACGGGGCCTCAAAAACACGTATCAAAATATACCTATGTTAGCTCCTATGCTTGCCACCCTAAATACCATTGTTGAAAACATTGACACCCTTATGCAGCAACATAATGTTTCTCTTAATTGGAGTGATGATATGCATGCCCAATTTGATGACAGGCTTGACCATGATGGGGTTGCAGCCCTTAATATAACTAAGGAAGATATAACCTCCCTTTTTGTTAATCCTAAAACCAGATTAAAATTTGACCCCAAAAAGCCCAAATTATCAATAAAATGGTGCATAAATGAAGCAATGTGCACACACTTTTGGGATCGCTAGTGGATGGTTTTTGATAAACCACCCCATAGCAATTTGGATCTCCCTTTCTAATTCATAAAAAATGGTATGCTAAGTTTGTGCTTGGTCACAATTTTAATTACTGGAGCATGAGGCCCAACATGGGCGTAGACAAAGGATCTCCTTAGACTAGGCCATTTTCCCAACGCAAAAAGGTCACTACCTTTGTCCCCCCACTGATATTGCACCCCCTCCTCCAATGTAGCATCTCGATATCATTGCAGAGGCTACCTCATAGAGTATTAGGGCTATTCACATGCTAAGTGATTAGTTGATCACACAGACCAGGTCATTGTTGCCTCCTAGTGTGGATGATGTTGGTGCATCGACATCTGGCAGCAGTTCACATGTATGTGTGCCCCATACTTGCATTATGTGCAAGAATTTGTGCCTCGGACCGCTTACTGATGCTAAAACATATCAGTATATTATTGATGAGGAGGAAATGAGACACAACTACAGAGGCTGCAACACCTCATGGAGCATATGCGTCTCATGAGAGTGTTGAGGAGGGGTACGCAGAGCCATGGAGTCTTGTTGATATGGTAAGAGTAAACATTATAAATAAATTTGTCGCATGACTTATTTAATTTAAAAATAATTTATTTATTTAGATTAGTTTTAATGACTGCATGCACTTATGTATATATATTTGGTCCATTTATGTTTAGTCGATGACAGAGGAGGAGTTGAGAGAGGTGGATGACTCCACACTTTCAGCCATTTCAATTGGCCTTGACACCTATATGGTATATTATAAATTATGTACCCATTAGTTTTTTTTATATCATTTGGTGTACATTCTTAAATCTCTATCAATTAGAGCAATAAAATTCATACATTTACTAATATATTGTCACCTTATTGTACTCTTGCAGGTCTCAGCTGATGTCAGTGGGGGGCACAAGGGTGTTCCTTCCTCATGTGTCAACAAAGGAAAGGTAATTAATTATGCATGCACATGTATTTTACTTGTGTGTAGTAATAAATATTTTACATGCACTTATTATATAGGGTGTGGCTCTCGACGATGTCCCGACAAAGGTTCGGGAGCCTGGGCTCACGGGCATCTCGATTCAGAGTGATAGCCCAATTGTACGTAGATTTTTACATATTGTTATTTGTATTTTGTAACCAGGGTTGTTATGGTGAAGTAAATTTATATATAATTGACTATCTTTTTTACTCTCATAGGTTACTCCTAGTACGAGGGAGGCCCCATGAGAACCATTCCTATCTTTGTTGACCCAGCCCACTATTCCAGAGGATGGATCAGTGGACGTAAGTTTTAATTTTAGTTCAATCAATTTGTAATTTTATTATGCTATCATCCTATTTTGTAAATTTATTACTCTATGTTGCACCTTGGGCCCCTGCACCACTCTACTAATCTCAT
>MU225537.1:4064905-4075219 GCA_018584345.1 Thuja plicata
TATATATATATATATATATATATATATATATATACTATACTTGATTTTATTATATATACAACAATATTTTATATATAATATATAATACATATCATATTGAATATATATATTTTACTATATATATTATATCGTATCATATATATATATTATAATATAAAATATATATATTACATATAATGTAAATATGAAGATATTATGTGATATATTGTAAAATACATATTAATATATAATATATATAAAATAATATATAATATTTGATATATAATGTAATATTTAATATTAATATATATCATATAATATTTAATGTAAAATGTATATTATATAATATTTAATATATAATAGATATTATATAATATTTCATATATATAATATATAATCTAATAAATAATTTTTGATATATAATATATCATATGAAGTATGGAGAAATGGGAGGGAGAAAGGGGTTGGAAATAAATTAAGAGGGAGAAAGGGGAGGGAAAACTTAAAATTCAAAATTCTGGCTGGCTTTTCGGGTACCCAAAAATATCGGGTACCCGATTAGGCTCAGTATTGCTCTGTGCACCAAACCTACCTGGTCAACTCTTCAAATGTCTCAAAAATGTGTTTTTCCCCTGTTTCTCTGAGTTTGAGACTTCGACCATGTAGCTGATGACTTTTTTTCACTCGAATTTGATGAAACGAAAAGGGTATCTTAAGGAGATTATCAGCTTTCTATCGATATAATTGCTGTCAAATTTTGAATTTGGTAAGTAATTATTAGTTATTTTCCAATTGAGTTACCTCTAAAGTGTTGATTTATATACTGATTGAAAAATGATTATAACTTTCAAACAGTATAACATTTTTGAAATCCGAAAAATGCATCACATTCTATGCTTTGCCTGCTATAAGGGAATTTTTTTTTTTTTGAATTTGGTAATTTTTCAATGAGTTAAGGTGGTCAGACTCGAGAGCTTTTTTTATTCTGAAAATGTTGTAACAGATAATTCATAATTAATTATTATTTGGACTAAGATTATAAAAAAGTATGCGTCACATCCGGGCATGAGTCTACTACTTATATATAAAATCTTATAAAAAAATATTATCATTTGATTATGATTAAGGTGGTCAGACATACACCTACTTCTAATTTTTTTCCTAAAATTTTTGTACTACTGCATTGAAATCTATAATTTTCACCAATCATATTAACTTTTTTTCAGAAAAGGCCTAGTAGATTAGAAACTACATTCAATTTCCTACAGATTCTATTCTTACAACTTTTTGATATTAGGTTGATAGCTAGTTCAAATTTTCATGTCAAGTTGACTAACCCTTATTTGCTGATTTTTCATTGCCACTTAAGGGCATAGTTTGGCCCCTCATGATCTTGGACATACCCATATATGATATGCATGCTCAAATAAACTTAGAGCTATTAACCCTTGAGCATTTAAAGGAGGAATGGGAGAAGCTACTGGAAAATATCAAGCAAGCCTATCCTAACATTTTTGACAAATTGTAAGCTTTATTCCTTTTATCATTATTTTCAAAAAAGGGGGAAATATATGTATATAAGTATAGTAAAGGGGGAAACTATAATAAGGGGGAGTCATATACATATACTGAGAATGTAAAAAGGGGGATTCACTATGTATACTAATTTGTAAATGATAAGTTTTTGATACTAATGCCAAAGGGGGAGAACGTTACTCCAAATGAGCATTGAAAGTTGTCATTAGTATTCAAGTACTCAAATAGACAGTCGGTAATAGAGTCACAAACAAGCTAGTCGATATAATTACCGAAGTACAAAGTTAACTGAGAGCACTGATCACACGCAGAGTTAACCAAGTGCAGTGATTACCAAGCAGACATACTTTACCAAGCAGGAGTATAACCAAGAGACAACATTTACCAAGTGGACCAGAGGCCACATAAAAGTTTTTTATGGCACATCAATCTAGGTAACAACTTTTTGATGACCTGGATAATGGTTTACAATGATCAAGGAGAACATTAATTACAGATTCACAATATTAATTGTTTATATCTCCTATGTTTAGATGATCAAGGTAAATTATGTACACCGTTTATCTTAGGTTAGGGATGATATTGTAAACCCTAATTAGGTCATAGAGTTGGATATATATAGTCTAAAGATGCCATTTTGTAATGTATGTTGATCAATCAATGATCAAGCAGATTCCATACTACAAACATTAGAGATCAGACAAGGGTTTTAATACAAAGACTACATTGCAATAATCAGTTTTCAAAACAGAGGCAAGACTACTAAGCAGAATAGAGCATAAGGTATTATCACTCACAGTAAGGTGATACATTTTTCATGCAATTAAAGGATCTGTATCAATAATAGTGAGATTGTACTTATTTAGATCACAATTCTGTTACTTTCTAACAATTGTAATAGACCTCTAAATCTCCTAACAGAGTAGACTTAACCGTCTTTATGTAAATCTCTTAATCGAGTGTACACATACTTTGTGTTGCTAAATCCTCTCACGAGGTAGATCTAATCGATCTCATTGTTACTCCTAATAGGGTAAGATCATTAGGAGTGATCAATCTTTGTAAGATTTAACAGGCTACTTTATTTGCTGTAGTAGTGAAGTTTTGTGGGTCTCATCCCCACCACAATCTTTACCTTCTAACATGGGTTTTCTACGGTACCAAAATACTAGTTTCATGAGTACTTAATTTTCATGTATGTGTATTGTTTACTTTACATGCATTTACATTTCAGCTATGACATTACATGTTTGGTATATGCAATCTACTCAGTTGGTTATTACAGAACATTTGGTTACAAAGATTAGTTTAAAAGTTTTTAAGGGTACTAATTCACTCCTCCCCTCTCAGTACACACCTCTCCATTATCCCAGAAAAAGACACCCATCCTGAAAGTGAAAATCAAAGTAAGACTTTCCTCCTACCAATTTATTGTACATTAACAAAATAAGGGTCATTACCATATAGTTGAGCCCAAGTGGCTGATTGATGACCACACGAATCCAATACCATTGTAAAACCTACAATTGGAGGCCTACTCAAACAATCTACCACTTTGTTACTACTTCTCTCTTTATGATGAATGTTGAGTTGAAATTTTTGTAGATAAGATGACCACCTTTGATTTCTATCATTTTGCAACTTCCCTTATGTTTGCAAGAATTGTAGAGGTTTATGGTCCGTATGTATAACAAGTTCCTTTCCAAAGATTTAATGATTCCATTATTTGTAGGCCTGAACAAGGACATATAGCTCCTTGTCATAGGTGGGGTACATACTGTACGATAAAAAGTTTCACTATGATAGGCAGTCAGATGTCCATGGTGCATTAGTTCCTTGCCAAGAGAATAATTAGATGCATCTGTTTCTATTTTGAATGATTGTTGTAGGTTTGGAAGGACCAATATTGTTGTTGAACATAGTCTTTGCTTCAATTCCTCAAATTCTTGTTTCTTTTCCTCTGTCCAATGAAATTTTAGTTGTGTTCCACCCCTTAGCGACTGATTAAGAGGCTATGATAAATTTGAGAAACCAAACAAAAATCTACGATATAAGTTGGCTAGGCCCAAGAAACTATGAAGCTCTGTGAAATTTTTGGGACGTGGCCAATCTCTAATTATTAGTATCTTTGTAGGGTCAACATGAACATTCTCTCTATCCATGATGTACCCTAAGTATTGAATACTCTACATTCCAAAAGAACACTTTTCTATGTTGGCATAGAGTTTGTGTTGTTGTAGAGTTGAAAGCAATTGTTCAAAATGTTGCAAATGATCAGACCAATTTTTTCTAAAGATGAGTATGTCATCCAAATAAACAACCATAAAAGAATCAATGAATGGCTCAAGTACATCATTCATCAACCTCATAAATGTGGCATGGTTAGACCAAAATTTATAACCAACCATTCAAACAAACCTTCCTTGGACTTAAATGCAGTCTTCCATACATCTATTGGATCAATTGGTACTTGGTGATGTATACACCTGAAAAATGGTCAAAGTCAAACATTAATTAAATTCAATTAATTTAATTTATAAAATCAAATTTCTTTTATTATATAGCTCAATTTAATATTTGACTATATAATTCACCTAAATTAATTAAATCTTCATCAAATAATTAATTCCCCCTTAACAAATCAATCCAGACCTCTCCCTTATAAAATTCCATATCCCACATGGCTAAAGTAATTAATTCTTTTGAATTAATTGAATCCTAAATATCTCTCAACAAAAATCAAATCAACCAATGAGAGATCATATTTAACCTCGCATGGATCACTAGTAGCCTTTGCTATCTTAGCTATTCAATCTCAAAATCAAATCTTGACCACTCATCCCACAACCAGTTGACTTGACCATGGTTGGACATAAAACATCCCCAAGGCCTTGGGAAATCCTATAAATAATGAGCATTCTTGGGGAAAATAATCCACTTCTATCCATTATCATTCAAGCATCCACATTATATTGGTTTTTGCATATGACCCTCTCTCATTCATTTTGAGAAAGTGCAATATAGTCTTTTCAATATAGAATCATAACATATCATAGCATAATAGAAGCATTGCATCTTAATCTATTTTCATTTCTCATCTAACATAGCATTTTAGCTTAATTAAATCTTAAATATAGGTTACATCTTCAATTATCTAAGATTATAGGTCGTCATTTGAGGAGGAATACTTGCAGTTGAGAGAAATCTTCAAGTCCTTGGAATTAGAGAGCGATGGAATGCTCATAGGCTTTCATTTCAATTCTTAATCTAGTTGTTATCATATCATTTGCTTTGAAAGTCTCTATTCATGTTTCATTATAGGTTTGTGAATTACATTTATACACACGCCAAATGGTGCCCACTGTGGGGCCCACACCTCACTAACAAATTTCATGTGTTTTTGAGAATTTTTGTTGCAGATTTGATACTTACCAGGTCTGATAAAAACACAGTCATCGCCTTTGCACAAAAGTTTATCGCCTTTACGATAAAGTTTGTCGCCTTTGCAAAAAAGCTCATCGAATTTGAGTAGAAGTTTGTGGCTTAAAAAGGGAGTAAAGAACATCTATTCTTTGGTCACTTCTTATCTTTCTTTTGTCATTCTTAAGCACAATTTCATCTCTTTCTATCTTAAATATTGTCATCTTTAATTTTGTCGCCTTTAAGCCAAGTTTTAGAGCCTTTAAGAATAATTTTGTCACCTTTACGCTAAAGTTCATCGTTGTTAAGCTAAAGCTCATTTCCTTTGAACATATGTATGTCACCTTTAAATCTCATGTAAAGGCTCAAAAAATTTAAAGATGGATTTTATTTGTAATGACTTGCAGATGGTTAAATTGAGGAAATCAGAAAGGATACCTGCAGATTACGTGATCATTTTGAAGAAAAAGAGACAAAACAATTGAACAAATATGCAAAGAAGATAAAATGTGAGAATGAGATGGAAACATTTGGAGAAGAGGGAAAATCGTACAATCAAAATGTGAGTATCATCAACATCTATCGAGAAGAAAATGGACTATCAATCAATTTAAATGCTTATCCTTTGTAGATTTCATCAATTTAGAATTGTTGATTTTTTTGTCATTTGGATTTCCTTTACTTTGGCTTGCTTGTGTCAGACTAACGTTTGGGGAAACATTGGACACTAAGGAGAGAGAGCTAAATGCTAAGGTAAATGGTTGAAACCTCAAAAATGCATTATCATCGTTAAAGGTGCACACTAAAAAATCTCAATATTTTATGTGCATTTCTTTCACTTTTGGTGATTCAAATTCAAAGACATAGAATAATTAGGAGACCTTCTTGTTTGTGAAAAAAGGTAGTAGGCCTATGCTCTCACCTTTCTTTAGGTGATCAAAATGCCAAACCTATTAGAGACGTTCCCTTAGTTAGAAGAAGTCTAAAAACAAACAGTGTGTTCTTCGTGTTTGGAGGCTAAGGATAGTAGGGATATTCTCTCACCTACCATACCTATCCTAACCTTGATTTAATTCCAAATAGTGCATTTTCTTTTTTTGTAGAGGACCTGCCTCCTTATAATTATCCTTACGAGATCGGTGAGAGGGACAAACCAAGTGGGATACAACCATCAAAGTCATGGTGATGTGACCCACTCAAAAATAAAATGGATTCATCCTTAATCGGGTGAGTGACGAAAAGCTTTGAACAATAGAATTCCTCTAGTAGTTATTAAAAATTGTGCAAAACCTCATTTTTATGATGGTGGGAAGCTCTTGTAATGGGAGGTAAAGTCAAATTATTTTTGAACAAAATCTTATCTATAACTGTGTTAATTAGTAAGCCTACCCTATTATCCGTATTGAAGCCAAATTTAATACGTATCTTTCTTGAAGTGTTTTATTGTGCTAAACCCATGAAAATCATTCAAGAACATACACTAAATTTTGTACAAAGCTTAGGCCAAACAAGTGATTGAATTTGTTTGTTATGTTTATGGTCTCAAAAATTTGGAAGAATTCATCTATTTGTATAAACAGAACATCAAACGAGTACACAAATCTAAAAGTTGATCCAAGAACCTGTTTCTGAGTTATACCTATCTTAGTTTATACAAGTTCCAAAATTTTGTTCACAAACATCCTTGATAAATAAGTTTATCATTGTTTCATCAAACCAAGTCTTTGTGATAGTATTGTCAAAACACCATTAATATTTGGTTTTGAAGGTTCATCATCAAGGATTCTAGACCCTTCACTTAGAACCCAAGAAATCAAAGTTAATTTTGAACCTTCATCATAGAAATATATCTTTTCCAATTAGCTTACATCATCTTAGATATACTTCATTTATGAACATCCAACGTTTAAATATGTAATCATAAACTTGATAGAAAAAATCCTTTTTAGAATTCAAGGCTTTTGATCAATTTTTCATGCCAATACAAAATAGATCAAAACTGTCATACATGCCCATGGCCTCCTGGGTTCAACAAATTCAAAATATCAAGAGACAAATTCATGACATAAATTATAAAAAATGATAAAGAGATGAACCAACCTCAAATCTTGAGAGATGCCTCCAAGAAACAAATGACATCATGGCCAATGAACAAATCTAAGGAATACAAAGGAAAATAGCCAAAATTGAACAAATGGCTGAAAGTAAGAAGCAAAATCTCAATTTTGGCACTACTTCTGCAAACACCTGTGCACCTACATACCCCTTGGATAGAAAGTTTGTGCCTTTGGGGAAATCTTATGAATCAGATTTGAAAGAGCTTCTTGAAAGAAATCTTATCACATTTCCTAAAGTGACTATAGGGGGATGAAAATTATTTAGTGAATATTATGTATATCATAGAAACAACAAGCATAAGACCTCAAATTGCATGGAGTTGAAACCTCATATCCAATATCTCCTTGATAAAGGTATCATTGAAATCAAAGAGCCTAATGATTCATCTACAAAGAATAAGACATTAATACCAAACATGATCAAAATTGAGAACCTATGTCTAGGAATGGCTCATAGGCAACATCTACTTCTTCCACCATTCCTTCATCTGTTGAAGCTTCGCAACCAATTACAATATTTCGATCAAACAATGAACTTAATGATGATATCTTTCATGTTGACCATGTTGAAGGTGTTTATGTTGGAAAGTGATGAGTTTTTTATTTATGATACACTTATGGGTTGTAATTTATGGAAACATGTCTGGTATATTGATCACTTGGAATGAATTTATGTTTTGGAGATACAATCTTCAAAATGACTAAGTACAGAAGAAGAAATATAGAGTATGAAAGTATTGTTTTGGGTAGAAAAGATCAAGTACGATGAGTTATGACTTGTGAGATTAGTAGAAGATACTATGGGGTATGTATGAACTCCACCTAAGATCGATTTAGTTTTGGTGTTGATTACATTGAGTTAAAGAGATTTGAAGACAAGCGCAGACAACAAAACAATGTAACAGAGCAGTTGAATAGTAGTGATGATTTAAGGAGTATAGTGTGGACTCCTGGAAAGATAAATTGGATTATAATCTTGGATAACCTATATTTTGGTTATGTAAGAGCTCTGACTTTGTATTTTATCTTTACATTATTTAGTTTGTATTGAGAGCTGACTATGTGATATTGTTAAGAGAGTTGACTTGATATATATATATATATATATATGTATATATACATATATATATACATATATATATATATATACATATATATATATATATACATATATATATATATATATATGAATAATTTTTGTAAAGTGAATATATAGAAGATGGATGAGAAAATGTATATGTGTATGTGTGTATGCGAATGAAAAAGTAGAGGATGATAGAGATCATTGAAGAACTGTGACTGGAACTATCTAAGCATTGGAGATGCTTGTTTTTGTTCATTACTAAGAACACTTTGTAATAGAAGTTTTATTGTAAGAGTTGTAAGCTCAATTTGCACCTAACATGGTGTTATATACCTTTAACAGGGTTGTTATTCCTTTAAAAAGGAAATGTACTATGTAATATTTAGCTCCTAACAAGGCTAGGTCTCCTAATAGGGACATTATACTTTAGTGCATGCTTGTGGGTACATCCCCACTGGGATTTTCCCTTGGCCAGGGTTTCCTCGACAACAAATAATGGTGTTATGATTTTTGTGTTATTTGTTTATGTTCCTTTGATTTCACTATTCTTATGCTTTATTAGGAAGTGGTTTAGGTTTAATTAAGTGTTGTAATACTGATTCACCCCCCTTCTCAGTATTACTTAATCCTAACAATTGGTATCACAGCTATTGGCCCTTGGAGAGAAAGTCTAACAACTTAAGGGAGATCAGAATGGATTTAGAAAATTTACAAGAAAAATTTGAAGCAACACTTAAGACCTTTATAAAGAAAAGGAAGAAAACGGTGACTTGAGATTCAAACTAAGGACATCTGAGGAATTCATCAAGAAAATTAAGGATCGACTTGAACTTTTGATAAATCAGAGACAAGATCTTATGGTTCAGATAAAGGAAGACTCAGACAATGATTATTCAGATTAGATAAAGCAACTTGAACAAGAGAATGATACTTTGAAGCTTGAGACTAAAATTATGGCTAAAGAGTTTCAATGAGAAAAGACTGCTAAGATCAAGACTCAAGAAGCTTTGAAACATGCTAATACTCTTATGGGACAAATGAAGATTGACCTTGACTATTACAAGAACAAGTATCTAGAATTAGAGAAATATAATCAGATCATAAAGGGAGAACTTGTTGAGACAAAGAAACACATTGAGAAACTTCACTGGACCAGTGACTTGATTGATGAATAGAGAGACAAATAGAAACCTAAAGGTGATATGACTGGTATTGGCTTCAATGAAGCTAAATGCTCTAAGAATCAAGAAGAAAAATTTGATGCGAAGATTGATGCATAAAAACCTATTCTTGAAGAACCTAAAGAACATATCAGACCTTTCAGAGGTAGATGTTTCAGATGTAACAAGTTTGGACACATGAAGAAAGATTGCAGAGGTAATATCCCTTTCAAAAAAATTTCTGGTTATTGTTTTAATTGCAATGCATATGGGCACAAAAAAGCATAATGTAGGAAATCTAATCAAACTAGATGCAGACAAGACAACAATAAAGGAGAATCAACAGCTAAGATCAAATGTTACAAATGCAACAACCTTGGACACATTGAAAGGAATTGTAAATTACAAGTTAATCAGTACAGTAAACCTCCTATATGCTATAAATGTAACAATCCAAGTCATATAGAAAACTTTTGCAGGTATAATGGAGTAAACAACAGAAGAGTACCACCTCCTATGGATACAAAGAGGAATGCCAGTAATAGTGGTAAGAGTATGGCATAATACAAGAGTGATTTTGACAATTGTTTTAGGAAAGCAAAAGATAACAATAGCGGTAAAGTATGGAGAGTCAAAGAGTCTAATGATGTATTGGTTTAGGAAGAGACAGTAGATGCCACTAGATCTTCTCTTGATGCTAGCAAAGAAGAATCGACCTAATTGACCTATCATGGACTTAGGGGGAGCATTGGATGAGCACAAAAGAATATATCTAGCCCCTGATTATGTGGATTAAGCTCTAGAAAGATTAGGTATGATATTGCCCGACATCATAGAACTTGATGAAGGGTGATCCCCTTAATACCACAAACACATAACAAAAATAGAGAAACAACAACAATTTGCAAGAACAGAAAATGGGCTTCTTATTATCTCCACAAATGTGGAATTACAAAATTTCAGAATTACAATATGCAAAGCCACATGGGCATTTCACTTACAATATTCTGTAGGACAA
>MU225537.1:4085517-4097835 GCA_018584345.1 Thuja plicata
CCCGAGAAGGTTCCAGAAATTTAGCCCTTAGGGCTGACCAAACTTAGAATTATTTTATTTTTCAATTTAGTACATCAAAGTCGGCTCAAAATAACTTTTGAAACCCGAAAATTTTGAAGGAAAATTAATTTATGCTATTTCATGTGACCCAACTTCCAGAGACCATAAGTCATCACCAGTTGACTCGATTGACTATTATAACCCCATTTCGGAAATGCCACGAAGCGCTCTACAATATCTCCATGATGCAAGCATCATTGAGCCCAAGTTTCAACCTCATCCGGGGCCTCTAAAGCCTTCAAAACTGAGCTCGAAGTTTCTGTACCCTATTTTCAATACCGAAAATTTTCAATATCTTCAAAACTAGACCTGATCTAGCCATGAAACTTTACTGGCAAGCTGATATGACTGAGATGAACCTCCACATGCAAAATCAGAACATTCCGAGATCGTATGGCCAACTTACTAAAAATAGCAAGTTTTCATAAATAGCAGATCTTCACAAGGTAGCCCTTATTGAAAAGAAAACAGAAATATTTTTGGGTGATGCAAGATTACCCTTACACCCAGGATGCTCTTGCATCAGAACTTATCTCTAAAAGTGCAACATCAGATGATGCATATTTTATGATCGCGAGATTTATGACTGACTGGACAGTATTTGGTAATTTGAGTTTTTAACACTTAATGATGTATACATAACCTAATGGTTATCTATTTCCTTACCATTTGATGAGAAATGACCTAAGGAGATCATAGAGCAGAGAGTTTCAGACTATCTAGCAACTACCTTGCGTGATTGATCGAAGCGTAAACTCAGAATTTAACGTGTAAAAGGTATTTACATCACCTACATCTATAGAAGATATGGATGCACCTTTGATATATGATATTTTAGATCAACCTAGATACAATTTTAAGAAACATCCTTTCAATTCTTGTGAAGATGACCCTGAAGGAGCATTTTCCCAGACACCGTATGACATTTTGCACGTAGAAGATATTAGGGCATACATTCATTGCAAGTATGATATACTAGGTGTTGATGAAATTTATAATGAAATGGAGTATGTGAATGATAATGGAAAAATTAGGGATGAATTTAAACACATTGACAACCTGAGCATAATGAAGATATTGGATTTGTATGAATTTAGTGAAGAGAATTGGTTTAAAATCTTACTTAGCAGAGTTCATGATTAGTTCATCAAGATAGGAGAGCAACCTATAAAGATATGTAGTCAATTGATTCATGAGATGACTGGATTAGACAACACTGGAGCTATCCCTTTGGATGAGAAGGACATAAAGAAACAAGTAGAAACCCTAACACATTCAAAATGGGACAAGCGATCATGACAGTGAATGATATATTCTTACAGGATGTCAGATTGATTGCGATGATACTTGGTTACAAATTCTACTACAACAGTAGATCTAATTTAGTATCTGCAGGTATTATCATGATGGCCTATTGGATGGTAAAAGAAAATACTACTTATAACCTATGCAAGGCTCTAGCACAAAAGTTTTTGGAGAGTGTCAACCTAATCAAGAAGGACAAGTCTAAAACCTTTCGATTTGGCTCACTCTTAATGCATATGCATATTCACATTGAGCACAAGTTTCTAGGCATGCACCCAAGTGGTTGGAGAAAAGGGATACCTACTGGTATTCAGATTTCTGACAGCCACTAAAGACAGAATAGTACATGGGTTGATGGAGAACTATTCGGCATGATCAAGATTCTTCAGAGGCAAATGAAGGAAAGAGTTAGAATTCTTGAAGATTTAGTTGAAAAATATAAGGACACAATTTTTTTTATGGTTGAGACAGATGGTGTATGTTTTGAGGCAGTTATACCTAGGGTGAAATGGTGTTACCCTATGGGCTATGAAGTTAGTTCTAAGGTCCTACTATTCAGATTGAACATGTGTTGGCATCTGAGATAGATACATCTGAGGAGAGATGGGATACCTATGAGGAAAATTCAGCTAAAGTCAGAGAAGAACAAACTAGAGGTATGAGGAAAAGTAAAGTAGAAAACAATTTTGATGAATGTGGAACTAAGGCAGGTGTGACTAAAGAAGAATTGAGAGAATTAAAGAAGAAGATAGCAGAGCAATCTTCTAGACTAGAAAGTACTGCTACTGCAGCCCTTCCACCTCTAGAGATTGAGCTGGTAACTATTCCACCTCCTACAATTATTTATGTTACCACCCCTTCACCACCACTGAAGACTTCACAAGAAGAGGCAGTAAATATTGTACCTTGGATAAGTACTAGATCCACTAAACCAGATTTACCTCCTAAGGATCAGAGGACTGGAGGAGAAGAGAATAATATAGAAAAGAGACCACTAGTGACAGACAAGTGTGGAAGCCATACTTGAAGATGATTGAAAAGAGAGCTATTGTGTCAGGGAAGCTTGTTTCTATGAACAAGTACTATGATAGGTATGAGGAATTAGATAAACTTAAGATTGAAGATATTATGGTAGATTACCTACTTGTTTTCAAGAAGAATCTACTAGAGTTAGAGGGAAGTATACCTGAGAGATTTATGGTAGACTGGAATTAAGGAAACAACTTGCACACATTGAAGATGATGTGATTAGGAATCAAGCTATTGATGATATGCTACCAGTAGTTTCTGTACAAGAAAGAGAAAGAATACTTAATGCACTGAAACCATTATTGAGGACAAAGGCTAGATTGGTGAAAATTATGGGAAGAAAGTATGAAGAAGTCTTAGAGGAGACTCAAAAGGCATTAGTTTAGATACTAATGGGCACTATTCCTGTGAAGAATCCACTTCCTAAAACAACTACTCCTACACCTATAGGAATTGGTGAATGGTCTAAGACTGCTTAGGTGAATGTTGGAATGAGCAAAGATACAATGCAACCAGATTTCTATGTTTATAGTGTGCCTCTGACCATTGACACATATCTTGATGAGAAGGACCCATTTTCAAGGAGTATTGACAACACAATTGTAGAGGAGAAGGAAGAATAGAAAGAGGAAGAACAAAAGGAGGAAGAGCAGAATATTGAGTCTGAACAAAGAATTGAGACAGAGATACTAAAAGAGAAAGAGACAAGAGCCGAGGTAAAACATGAACCTGATACATATGCTAATCTATTGTTGGCGAGTATGGACAAAACATTGAGTACTGATGTTGACAGTATGGATGAGGATGAGTTGATGAGAATATCCTTCATCACATTCTCTAAAGCTAAGGACAGATTTGATCAGAAAGGAGATAAAATATCTAAGGTGATTAATAGGGCAGTAAATACAGTGAACAAACTCCCCCCTATACCTATTGTATTTCAAGGAAAATATGAAGCAGAGAATCTAAGGTTGAAACTAGATGATTTTGGTAGTCACTATGAATCTTTAGTGAAGATTGCTGAAGAGAAGGCCGAGAAGAGTTATCTAGAAAAGAAGTTGAAGGAAGTTTGCCAGTATATCTCATGGGACATGGGAATTCTAAGAGAAGGAAAAACTAAGGCAAAAAAATGTGTCACACATGGAAGGATACTATACGACCATTGTATAAATCCTATCAGACATATTTAGAACATTAAAGATATTTTGGCAAAGGAAAGGGCTTCACTAAATAGAATGATGGATAGTTGTGAGACCTCCTCACACTCTATATTAGAGATGGATAGGGATATTAAAAAAAAATATGACAAGATGAATGTATTAGATATTGAGAAAGGGAGAGTCATGACAAGAATGGGTTTGTTGAAGAGTTTAATCACTCCTAAACTATCAATTCTTTAAGTTCATTTATCTAATATGGAGAAGACAATAGAGTCATTGACCAATTTTATGCCTACAGAATTAAAATCCGCGGAGACATCATCTTATGCACTCAATGGACTAATTCGTTTTATTTAGTTGTTGATTGATTCATGGAGCATTGAAGTGAAAATCATGGAAGACACCTTACAGGATGTACTCAAATTGGTAAGCAAACACTGAAATCCTACATTTTTGTAAATTTTGGATGCACCTTTGTCATTGTTGTCAAAGGGGGAGAAGAGAAGAAAAATAAGTTAGTAGGAAATGATAATATATATATATATATATATATATATATATATATATATATATATATGAAGGAAAAGAAAAAAGAAAGAGGACAGTGAGTTGGGACACTTAGTCATCTTTCGCTAAGTGTTGCCATTAATGCCAAAGGGAGAGATTATTGGAAAGTGATGAGTTTTGTATGATATGAGACACTCGTGGGTTGTCATTTATTTGCAACATATCTGGTATATTGATCGCTTGGAATGAAGTCATGTTTTGGAGATACAGTCTTCAAAATGACTAAGTACAGAAGCATAAATACAGAGTATGACAATATTGTTTTGGGTAGCGAAGATCAAGTACAAAAAGTTATGAATTGTGAGCTTAGTGGAAGATACTATGGGGTATGTATGAACTCCACCTAAGACCAATTTAATTTTGGTGTTGATTACAGTGATTTAGAGAGATTTGAAGACAAGCGCAGACAACATAACAGTTGAATAGTAGTGATGATTTAAGGAGTATAGTGTGGACTCCTGGCAAGCTAAGTTGGATTATAATTTTGGATAAACTATATTTTGGTTATGTAAGAGCACCGACTTTGTATTTTCTCTTTACATTATTTATTTTGTATTGAGAGCCAGACTTTTTCTAAAGAGAATATATAGAAGATGGATGAGAAAATGTATATGTGTATGTGAATGGTAGAGTAGAGGATGACAAATATCATTGAAGAACTATGACTGGAACTATCTAAGCATTGGAGATGCTTTCTTTTGTTCATTACTGAGAACACTTTGTAATAGAAGTTTTATTGTAAGAGATGTAAGCTCAGTTGGCCCCTAACAAGGTGTTGTATACCTTTAATAGGGTTTTTATCCCTTTAACAAGGAAATGTTCTATGTAATATTCAGCTCCTAATAGGGCTAGGTCTCCTAACAATGATATTATACTTTAGTGCATACTTATGGGTACCATCCCCACCAGGGTTTTCCCTTGGCCAGGGTTTCCTTGATAACAAATAATGGTGTTAAGAGTTTTGTGTTATTTTTTTATGTTCCTTCAATTTTAGTATGTTTATGGTTTATTAGGAATTGGTTTAAGTTTAATTTAAAGCGTTGTAATACTGATTCACCCCCCTCTCAGTATTACTTAATCCTAACAATTTACCCTCAAGGGCTATCTCCAAAAGAAATCCAAGTTAATCCAAGTCTTGATACAATAACTTCCCATACTTCAAAAATAATAGATATTAATACATCATGTGCTTCAATCCCTATTACACCCACTTAAAATAACCCCCCATCATGCCAAGACATCGAGTCCTTTTAAGAAATCCCCATGCATATCTAAACTCATATCTCTTCCTTAGAAGTGGCTTCGTGTCAAGAGGATAATCAAATGAATGAAGAAACAAGTCCTAACCTAAATCAAGATCAATACACCATCCAATCTCCTCCAAAAAATGAGAAAGAATCCATATCAATCTTATGATAAACCCCTCATACCCTTTCACTTCTTCCAAGATGATACCCCTCTATCTCACGAACAAAGTATTCCTCCAAGTCCTATATCTTATCCACCTCCAAAGCAAGATCACGATATTCCTTCCATCACTACCAATGATACCCCTTTCACCATTTCCAATGATTCAAGTGACAATAAAGATCACAAAATCCATTCCACTTTGTCCAAGGGTCCTCTTTCATGTAGAGATCAAATTATCCCACCATCTCCTGATCATGAACCTACATGTTTACATCAAGAAACCATCATTCTCCTAATCCCCCTCATGATACTAAGTTTTCTCATACTCCTATTATTATTATCAAAGATATTGAGAAACCCCTTGATATTAAGACAAATCTTAAAGCTTGTGGCTTTTCCTACATGACTCAAACTCAAGATGTTGGCATATATAGAAAACATACATTTTTGAATGTGGGGGAATGTATATCTATCTATATACCTCAAGAGAAGGGGCCACAAAGGAAGAGACATCGTAAGAAAATATCCTAGTTGGATCCAAGTTAGATTAATACAACCCAAGTGATATAGGGGTATTAATGCAAAACAAGAATCTAACCAAGTGCTAAGAAAGAAGATGTTATTTCCTATGTGTCGGGTATAGTCAACTAGGAATATAACAATAATGTTGAAACTGATGAAATAGAATAGATTTGAAGTGTAAATACTGAAATTAATTAATGAAATATAGAAAATAACCTTTAAATTCTTGAAATATATGTGTTCAAACTCAGATATGCAATTCTACTCTTGAAACAACTTAGAAACCCGAATAGAACCAAATCTGGAACCAGAAACCCGAGATCTTAAAAACCCCAAAATATTTTTGTCTTAGGAATATGACGACTTGGGGATTGGGTGGTGACATGAATAAAATCCACCCAAGACTAGGCCAAAGTCGACATCCACCTGCTCTGCGAGATTTCCCAAAATCTGGATCTGTGACAGTAACATTTTTTCGACGGCTCCGAATCTGAATCTGCGAGTCTGTATACTTGAATCTTCAAGGGAATTTTTTTTGGAGAGGTTCTTTCCTTGGTCAAGCCCTATTTTAGGAATTTACCTTGAATGTAAATTTATGTAAAAGTAAAGAAAATGTACAAATTCACCTTACTTTGTAGAATCCCTCGCGGAGGATCCAAGTTCGTAATCCAAAAGGATGTAGAAGTGCTCAATATTGTTGAATCATGTAGAAATATAGGATATATCATAAAATTTAAGAGAAAAATTAAACCAATTCATGGATCTATGGATGTAGATGTACTCATATGCTCAAATCGGATATGCGAATGCAAGTGAAAAATGGATGAACAAACCCCTCCTTGATAACCAACTACACTATCTTCAAAGAAGGAAGATAGAAATTGAAAGGAACATGCATGATCACAAAATGATGATGAAAAGGACTTGAATGAACTTCTTCAAAGATTCTTTAAAGCTCCTTGGATGCAAAAGATCTTGAAATCTTGAAGTCTTCAATGGTTGCAAAAGATCTCCTTCAATGCTCCTAAGAAATGCTTCTGAATGCTCTTGGAATGCTTGTAGACAAAACTTTAAAAGATATTGAACCTCTCCCCTCCAAAAATGAAGTGATTAGGCCACCTTTTATACCAATTTGATGATCAAAATTGAAAAGGGTCCAACTGCACAAGGCGAAAGAAGAAATTTAAAACCCGAGAAGGGCTCAGAATCTTGAGGTGCCCAACCTCGGGGGGAGGTTGACCTTGGCCTCACCCCAAGGGCTAGGTAAAATTTGGCCTAACCATAAAGGAATAGGCCAACCTTGTCCTACCCCTGATGGATCAGTCCATTGGGGGATCCTCCAGGATCTCAGGGATAAAGAAAAGACTAGCAGGAAAGGGTAGAAAATAGGGGCCTTATCTAGCATAAAGGAAAGGTACATCCATAGGTCCACAAAGGAATTTAAATTAGTTCCAAATAATATTACTAAGGAGGGATAAACATGTCTCAACATGGGTGCTTCCATTTTAAGATGACACATTTAGCCCCCACTTTAGCGGGAGTATGAGCCTAACTCAAACTCTCAGTAAAGTAGATAAAAATAGTATAAGATAATCTCATCAAGGCTGAGGAGATAAGTAATCCATGAAGCCCCCAACAGACTTGAGTCTTTGTTAACTCCAAAATCATAACAAGAGAGATATTACAAACAAAAAAAATAATAAAAAGGAGTGTGATTAACTAGCCTGGTAAGATGTGTGTGTCTTACTGTGAACCACACCAAAAGGCAATGTTGCGACAAAATATGACATTGAACAATATAGAAAGTTTGTATGCATTCTAGTCAACCCATCAAGGTTTCACCCTCAGGAAATAATATTTACAAGATAGAAAAACTACAAAAGGCGATCTAGGCATTAGGATGTGTGTATCCTTAGGGGATCGAAAAGAGATGCAACTGAAGGGACCAAGTCTTCTGGATTGTTATTAATCCAAGAAGAGATCCGAAAGAGAATCATGGCTTTAGGATTTGTTTAGTAATCCATAAAGGGATTCAAAGAAGCAAAGTTGTCATAGTGCATGTGTGCAAAATGTGATAAAAGTGTATGCCCCATGTTATAGCAATTTCAAGTGCCTCAATGGGAGAAATGACTTTAATGGAGCATACATACATATCCACTATGAAATGCCCCAAAGAGAAGACATATCAAGCGAAATAAGCACATAACAAAAATAAAGAGCACGAAGGGACCTACTAACTTTTGGGTTAGTGTGATCATAAGATAATATATGAAATATTATGTCAAATGAAATGTCACCATTCCCTAAAGGAAGTATAACTAAAATAAAATGGAGGAAAAACACATAAGGGTTACGAAGAAGAGTTTTTTGGGTTGACATCACAAAGATAAAAAAGAATCAGTGCTACCATGTCACAATGTTCCAAGAGTTTTACAAACAATAACACATATACAACACAACATATAATGACATATAGAAGAAGAAAAATAGAAGAATGATTAAAATTTTTTGATTCCTTTATTATCTTGCGCCAATGGAGCAACAAGGATCATTTAAATAAATCTAAACAAAACATATAACAATAAGCACATCATGGGGGAAACAAAACACGACAGACAAACATACAAAGAATACCATACTAAAGAATCCAATAAAGATCATTCCATTCCCCCTCCTCCATATAGGTATGTATCATTTAGGGAAGGTGGGAAACTCACAAGAGGAGAAAAATTCAACATAGTAGGAATAATTTCCAGTTCCAAATAAGGACCATGTTGTGGGTCACTGTGTTCGATACTAGAAGTGATTGATAACTATTTGAAAGCATGTTAGGAGAATCATGATCAAGCTAAATAGTCTCATATTGATTAGAATTACTAGCATGTAAATCATTGTTAGCATTAATAGTATCATTAAGGGTATCTTCTTCATTAAGATTAATCATAATAGAATCCAAAATATGGATACTAGAATTATCAGGTTTATTCATTTGAATTATGTTATGATTATTAACTTCCTCCACAAACTCAAGCATGGGTTGGTCAAAGGAAGGTAAAATATTTTGGGAAGCATGCACCCATGCCCTGGCTTTAGCTATACGCTTCTTGTGATAGTCACGGGCATGTCGGTTATGTTTGGTCTAGCTAGAGATAGAAGGTGGAGTGGGATCAATCAATATCAAATCCTTTTCTCCTTGTAAAGGGGGAACTAAAGGAACCACACTAGGTTGAAATATAGGAACAAGAGGTTGCTCAATAGAAGTCAAAGAATCAGACAAAGGAGGAATCAATAGAATAGGTAAAAGACCATGGGTAGGATCAAGCTTGGGTAAACTCAATTCAAAAATATTCTATGTTTAAAGGTTTGGTAAGATTAAAAAAATGTAATTAGGATAGGTTGGAGTTATCATTGGTAAAGAAGGCCAAAATAAATCAAGATCAGCATAGTTTCGAGGCCTAGGAGGATGATAAAGACTATGGTTAATGGTCTTGATCTTTCCATAATGAGGAAACTTAAGACATTTATGGAAAGGAGAAGATACGACTTGCATAGAGGACACGTAAGGAAAACAAAGATTTATGTGAAATTGATCAGAAGTAGGGATGAAAACAAAGGTAGTATCCACAAATTTACCACAAAGTTCTCCAGTCAAGGAAATACAACCACGGGGATGATAAAGAAATTAGAATTCTGAATCCAAGCGTCTATCATATCATATAAATCTCATTGCAAGTGTTTAATAAAAAGATGCTCTTCAGTTATAACATTCACCATGGATGTAGGATCAATAAGAGTACCATAGGAAGGAGTTTCAACAGAACTAGTAGCAATATAAATAATACCATCAAGAACATTAATAAGTTCTAAATGGTCAAAGGTAATAGGAAGGTGTCTACTAGGTAGAGGTTTTAGTTTAGGCGGGGGTTGAGGTTTAGGAAGGGGTTCATGTTCAACATGGTTAGCTTCTTCCATATTTTCATCATAGATAATCTGTGTAGAAGAAGAAGGTTGGGAAATGGTGTTGGTAGAATGAGAAGGTAACATATTGGTATAAACCTATAGGTTATGGTTAGGAAGTGCTACATATTTGTTTCCATGGCTACCATCAACATCAATAGATATAACATTGGAATCAATAAGGTCTTGGATATAATTCTTAAAAGAATAACACCTCTCAGTATCATGGATAGGATGATGATGGTATTGAAAAAAACTTTGGGATCAAAGGAATTAGAAGCCATCGTAGTCGGGTTAACATCTCTAATAGGAGGAAGTTTAATGATATTAGCATTTAAAGAAATTTCTATCACATTTTGAAAAGAGTTAGATAAAGGAGTATACTTATGATTAGGGCAAAAAATAGAGGAAGAAGATCAAGTGATAGCCATGGATACAACAACTACTTATTCGTATACTACATTCGATGCTTTGTTGATCTTGATATAATTGTTAGGTTTATGGAACTTATTTGGATGGGAGGTGGCATCACTCTTATCAACTGGTATATGAGTAATTGGAGTGGTGCTCTCAAACTAAATCACTTGTAATTGATAATGGTAAAGCGCTGCAGAAAGTTGGGAAAAGAAAGTAAACTCAGTAAGAAAAATCTTATCTCTAATGTCCTTTTGTAAATTAGCAATAAAAATACGTTGTATATCAATGTCGGGCATAAGATAAGAGATATGAGCATACAAATGTTTACATTTACCAGTAAAGTCACTAACTTTTTCTTTAACTACTTGTTTGCAATGCATTAAGTCAATCAAAGAAACTTGAGGACCAATATTATTTTGAAATTGTTGAATGAAATAATTAGCAAGTTTTTGAAAGCAATCAATAGAATAAGGAGGTAAAGAACAATACCATTACAAGGCCTTATCTTGAAAGGTCCTAATAAACAACTTGGTCATAAGCCTATTATCATGGGCAAAGTCACTACATAGGGTTTGGAATGTCTTAACATGAATCACAAGGTCACCCTTACCATTATAAGTGTCAAGATGAGGCATGCCAACTTGTTGAGGGATAACCGCACAGATAATGTCTAAGGACAAAGGATTAGCAATGTCACATGTAGGCACATTAAATTTGGATTGAGTCAATGAAGAAAGTTGTTGTTGTAAGAACAAAACAGTTTGAGCAAGACTAATGATGGTGGAATCATTCGAGGAAATAGTACACATGGACACACTGGATACACTAGGAAAAGTGTAGAAAATAGTGAGAACACTAGAATTAATAGGAAGAACACTTGAAATAGTTGTCGGAAGAGGATTGGAATATGTAAAGGCACATTATGATAAGAAGGTATAGAGGTAGGCAATGAAATAGGTGGAACACTCACATGAAGAGAAAAAATATAGTTATTAGAAAGACTCACATGTATAGGATTAGAAACTTGCACAGATGTGGTCCCAAGAGGTGGCGCATAAGTAGGAATGCTAGAAATAGGAAGAGAGACAGGCAAAGAATGCTCAACAATCATAGTAGGTGGAACCTAACCTAACTCCTGGGAACCTTTGGCTAAAGGTTTAACATTAGAAATAATGAGGTGAGAGATACCATGCAAGAGATTAATACTATTTTCATCATTGTGTATTTAACTTTCCTTATGTCTTCAATAACGGCAATAGTATTGGGATTATGATTCTCTTCAATAAGTAAACTTTCCATCTTTTCAAGGTCACTAGTGAGATTTTGAATTTGGGAAGGAGGAACTCTTAAAGCTTCATCTTTATCATGGGAATAATGAGAAGAGTTATTCTCTATTTAAGGATTAAGATCATGAGAGATCATGTTATCATCAAGGTTCCTAGGGAAGAAAGAAGAATCAGAATCAAAAGAACCCATGAGTCTATGACTTTTTATAACCAGGATACTGTAGGTTGGACTCAAAGTAATAAAGCTCATAAAAAAAGGAAGGAAAAGCCAAAGGGAGATCACACAAACATTTTTCAAGCACCAAAATGAGATCTAACCATAACAAAGAATGAACAATAAAGATAAATCCAACGATTGTATAAAATATGAAGAAGACATAATGCATAAAGAAATATCACAACAAAAGGAATACAAGGTATGTAAGGTATGTGTTCACCAAAATGTATATGGTGAAATCAAACATATAATGTGAAGATCATCCAACTATAAAATCAAAAGGTAATATGCGTAATTACGTCGAGTTTACAATACACACACACACACACACACACACACACACACACACACACGTGTATATAAATACATACACACATGTACATTTTTA
>MU225537.1:4122765-4133196 GCA_018584345.1 Thuja plicata
GTTCATTATACTAGTGCAATATTTGTGGGTACTAATTCCCATTGGGGTTTTCCTTTGATCAAGGTTTCCCCGTAATCATATCATGTGTTATGTGTTCTTGTATTAAGCTTCAATTGATATATATTTGGTTTATGTTTAAAGTTGCGGAAATATAATAAATAGACAAACACTGATTCACCCCCCCCCCTTTCAATGTTTCTAATAGGATCATGTCTTGCTATATGCAAAGGCCCATAATGTTCTAAAGAGTTAAGGCGTATTCATGCACCCATGGTTCACATTTTTTTACGTCAGCATGATATTGTAATGATTTGAAATTCTTATTCACCCTGTTGCACCACACCCCCAACCAAACATAAAGACAAAGTAATTAAACAAAACCATGATTTTAGATTTAAGAGTTGGGACTTGAATAATAAATACAATGTTAAATATAAAATATAAATAAAATAAATGTAACACTTCGCATAATGTCTAAATGGTGGAATATGTTGCAAATGATGCCAATAATTGTTTCACCATTGGGTTGGAATTTTAGGATTTGAATAGAAATATTTCCAAATTTGCAGGCTAGCTACATACTTTATTTTGGCCTAGATCCATTCGTAATGAAATGAACTAGCGTGTTCATCGAAATCAAGGGCCACGAAAGCGAATTAGCCAAAATCTAATAATTGGAATTTGCTCACTATACTTTGTTGTAGATCTATTCTAAGTGTGGTGGTTTCTATAGACACCTTTTGAGAATTTGTTAAGTGAGGTTCATATTCTCCTCATTTAAGCTCCTAAGTGGGTTAGTATTGATTGATCAAGTTTGAAGATAGTATGTAAGCATACAATATGCTTAGGATGATTATGTGATTATGATGTTCTATTATTAAGTGCTATAGTGCTTGCACAAGAAAGTTCTTTGAACAATTGTTAGATAAATCTTGAATGAATAAATAATATCCTCAAATACCAATATATAACACACAAATCAATGCAAATGCACATTAAGTTGCTCACAATAACTAATAGGAAGGAATCAAGAGAGTCTAAATTTTAAATTCTAAATGTATGCTGTGAAAATGACTGACTCTATGTTTATAGATTTGATTCAAATCAATGAATGAAAGATTAAGGATCAAGACTAGTTTTTATAGATGAGTGATAATATTATTAGAATAAAATAAAGTCATGAGTCAAAATACTCATGGAAGATGCTAATAGTAAACTTGTTATTACACCATAAAAAGAACTCTATTCAAATATAACTTATAAATTTGTTATCACAAACAAAACATTTTAATTAAAATAGACCTCACACCAAAAAAACTATATGACATTTAATTTTGACTATTGTAAATATAAATTATATAATTTTTTTTTGTTGGAGGTTCAAGAGAACCTCTTCGGCTAAGAGCCAAGGACTAAGGGGTATCCATTTCCGCCAAAATCCGCGCAGGGCACGATCCCAACCTCATCCCCAACCTCATCTTTTATGATGTCCAAGTCTATGCACTCAACAAAACTTGATCCAACTTTACAGTTTTAATGAAAATTATACAACACAAATATTATTATTATAGTACAATATACACTTCCAATATATACTTGTATTTTTAGGGTAGGTCCCCATGTCGCTACTAAGCTTATTTTGGCTAGCAGCCAATGCTCAACATTTGTAGCAGCAATTTGTGGAGCTAGTGGCCCCATGGATAGCAAAAATTCTGCTTATTTTTAAGCATATTTTAAATAATATTTTTAAATCAAAAATTTTAACAATATTTTTTGCAAATAAAAGTTGGAAGCAAAATTTTAGGCAAATAAAAAGTAAAGAAAAAAACATGGTGAAGACATGTAGCATTTTTCCAAAGTAGTTGTTGCTTATTTCCAGCCTCTCCTTTTTTTCAATGCTTATTTTTTATTTTGGAGTTGCTGCTCCATTAAAATAAAATAGGAAAAGATTCCAAACTATAGGAGAACACTTCTCTTGCTTATATTTAAGCAGAAATATAGAATAAAGAGCTGCATTGGAACATGGGGTTATTTTAAAACTTCTTTACAATAACATAAACTAAGATACCCATATTTAAAAAAAAAAAAAACGACTTTTGGTCAATCCGGGTGAGGGAGTCATATTATAACCAAAAAGTCTGCATCCGTCAATTAGTTGCTATTGCCTGTACATTTTTTGAACAGTGTTTTCCTGATCAATCCCGAACGCGAGCAAGGTGAATCCTTATAAAAGAACATCTTCTGATTACATCAACAGATGTTTCGGATTTCATTGACTTGTTATGGACGCTGATGTACAGAAGAGTCTTAATATTTTGAATATTTGTGAAGGAAGTTCAATCTTGTATGAAATTCTTATTCGATCCGTATTTTTATGTCTAAATCGCTCCAGTACTTCTCATTCTGGCAGTGGCCTTGATTTTACTTTCCGAATCCCCATTACTCTGCACAATTCTTCTTATGATTTCAATAATCACGATCTGCAACTTCAAACAAACAAATATGAAACGATGGAGTCGCCTGTGCTCTGTACAGGATGCACTGTGACACGAATTGCGAGGAAAGCACAAAAACAGAAGCAGCAGAAAGACATTATGACAGCAAATTTCTTGGTGTGATGATGATATTTAAAGAAGGAAACAAATTTTGATAGCCGGCCGGCTCGGCCGCTATCAGAAACCCTAATTTCCTTTCAAATGAGCGCTCCCAAACCCTATATGACCGGCCGCGTACAGCTCTGTCCAGACCGTCATATTACATCAAGAGAAGTTTCAGAATTCATTGACGTGTTATGCACTCTGATGTACAGAAGAGTCCTACTATTTTGAATTTATGGATCTTGTATGAAATTCTTCCTCCATCCGTACTTTAATTTGGAAGTCGCTACAGTACTTTTCATTCTGTGGCAGTGCTCTTGATTTTACTTTTCGAGCCTCCGTTGCTCTGCACAATTCTCCTTATGAATTCAATAATCACGACCTGCAACTTCAAGCAAACAAATATGGACGCACTGTGACACGAATTGCGAGAATACACAAAAATAGAAGAGCAGAGAGGCATTGACACAGGAAAATTCTTCGTATGATGATGATATTTAAACAAGGAAACAAATTTAAGGGCCGGCCGGCTCGGCGGCTATCAGAAACCCTAATTTCCTTTCAAATGTCAGCGCTCCCAAACCCTAAATGACCGGCCGCGTACAGCTCTGCCCAGACCCTGTCCGTGTCGTGCTTCGAGCTGAGCGATCTTTGGAGAGGACTGCTTGTCTGCGGAGAAACTAAACACGACCAGGGAGGCGTATAATAACTGCGCTTTTCCCTCATCTCATCACCTCCGCCATCATTGTCATCGCGCTCCTTATGATTGGAATTTCTATCAATCCGAGCCTTCTTCTTCACAAATCGGACAGCCCTAGCCGCAAAGGCACAGGGGATTCTCACAAAGGCGAGAGTGATTAGGTTCAGAATCACACAGGGGCAGCAGCAAATTGCGGCGCAGTCTGCAGCGAAGATTGCCGCGCAGTTACAGGCTTGGCGTGCTCTGCAAACATTCTCCCTCTGCTTCTGCCTGTTTCTTTTGCCGCGATCTGATCTCCGCGACCTACGCTTTGGCTTAAATTGCAGCTCTATTTCCTGGTAAATCAAATCGTAATCGGACGAAGAGACGGACGTAGACTGACCGGTTTGGGATTCGAACTCGAGACTACTTAGTGCCGAGGAAGATTCAAGCGTAGCGGTGAAGGTGCCGTCTTGATCGGATGGAATGCATGTACAAGGGCAAATCAGATGAGATATTTCCTGACTACATTGCTCAGGATTCTCGCTGTCCATGCCGCCACGAGAGATTCTTCACAATCCCTCCATGGAAATCCCCAAAGTACTCCCTGTGTGAATTGCGTGGAGAAGCAGAGGTCCAGGGTTCGAGTCTAGTTGTTCAGAGTCGAAATGTACGTTATTACTTCACGAAAAGAAAAGAAATACGTAGGCTGGGCCCCACACGTGTACCTCTCAGGTCAGCGTAAGACGTCACGTACAAATTATTGTTAACTGACAGAACACTTCATTATTCCCGTCGGGCGGCAGATAACGCGGAAGAAAACTTCGGACAATAGCATTTTCGATTCCTGCCGCAAGCGTCCAGGTGTCTATCCATTTAAGTGTTTTTTTTGTTATTATTAAATTTATTTATAGTTAAGAAGCTGGGTACCAACTTACCCCTGTTTTGTTTCTTTCGTTGCAGGACTTCTGAATCAACTGCCAAATCACGAGGTAGATTCTATCTTCATCATCTACAGTTAAGTACTTTTCTTACATCACACTTTCATTTAAAATATAATAATACATTATTATGCTGTTTTCTTACACATCGCTTTCATATAGAGTATAATATATAATGTTGTTTCTAGAATAAATGGTCTTCAAGCTTTGTGGAACAACCTTCTCATCACAATAGAGATCTTTATCAATGGGTTCTCTATCACATCGCTTTCATATAGAGTATAATATATAATGTTGTTTCTAGAATAAATGGTCTTCAAGCTTTGTGGAACAACCTTCTCATCACAATAGAGATCTTTATCAATGGGTTCTCTATCATTTTATGATGGCCATTCTATCTATATTTTAATTCTTGTGGTTTTCTATGATGGATCGCATAGTGTGATCTTAAAAGTTGATTCCAAGTGTTGATTTTTGAATGCAATAAAATCGATAAACAACATTAGCTATATTATGAATTGTGGAAGTCTCCTACCATTAATAGAATATAATTTTACCTTTCTCAAGTATCAAAGAAATTAGGTCATCTATTTTTTTAACTGGCATAAGTTTTTCACAGTCTATGAATCGTTGTGTTGCTTTGAAAAAAAATCTTATAATATTGATAAGTATATAGAGGATCATCTAGTCAATTGGATGTTTAATTTTAAATGTTATATGTGGTCTTATTGGAATCTAAATTTGATGTTTCAAAGTTACGATTCAAATGTTTAAAATTATTTTATTTTGAAAATTTTATATATTAATTAGAAAAATCTTATATAAAATCTTAACCTAAAAATGACTTTACAACCATTAAATTTAGACCCAACTAAACCATGGTAGTTATAATATGTCCTTTTACATCTTTTAGATAGACAAATTACTTTAGACATTTTTGATAAATAAAATTGTAGTTGTCAAAATTGTATATCCATGCAATTTCCACTTAGTTTTGACCTCACCTCCTTACAAATGATACATTCTTGTATGAAATTAATTTATGATAGTTATGAAACTAATTTATGATAGTTTTATTTTGCCTTTGTCCATATTCATTTGTAAAATTTGGTTTTGGCCTCACCTGCTTGCAAATGACACGTTCTTATAGGAAATTGATTTTTGATAGTTTTATTGTCTTCGTCCATATTCATTTGAAACATTTTTTGTTTGATTTTTAAAAAAATTGTCATTTTTAAAATTAAATTTCAAGTTATAAATTCAAATTCTAAAACTTAAAATTATATTTGTTAAATATCTTCTATTAATTATTGTAAGTCAATTTAGAATGTATTTATGTGAATTTGTATGATGTTTCTCATCTTAGAATGCCTATAATTTATTTTAAGCTGATTAAATAGTCATTAAAAAGCATTGTCATAGAGCATTCCTGATAAATCCTTAACATCACCATCATCATAGTGTATATCATTCTAAGCATTCATGTTCTCTATGAAGATTCCAAATGATGTCTCTCCCCTTCAAACACGAGTACAATGAGATAGAGTGAATCTATTTTAATTTGTTCCCTTTAAGTTCACTTTTGTGAGTCTAGAATTCAATTCTATGTAGTATATTATTTTTGCACTTGTGATAATATACTCTACAAATATAGCAATAAACTATAATTAGTTGATAGATTTTAAGACTTTCATATAATTAATGATGCTAATTCTCCACATATAGAGGAATCAATTTTTCACATCTTTAACAACATATTCCATCATCAGAATTCAAATTAAATATTACATTCATTTTTCTTGAATTATGTTATTTCCAAATTTAGTATTTCATATCAACTCATCATCTTAAATTTTTGTTATATGTTTTTATAAGCAAACTGTAGACTAGGGGTTTGCTCCCATATATTAATATGAAAAGATATTACATTGTTATTGCAATTAATGCCCTCAACAAAAAGTGCGCATTAGAACTACTTCCGTACTCCATTCACCTCTAATGGTGAATTTACCTTAGATTACTATCACCATGTTTCTTACCAACCTATCTTAACATGGGGGCGTAGTGATATTTAACTAAAATCAGTCAACCCATACTTGAGGTTGTAATGAAATTACACATTTTATTTGAGGTTTTCCACCTTCCTTGATTATCTTAGTATCATTTGATTCTTGGATTTGGAAAGAGAGGACTTCTTCCACTTTTTAGTTATCCAATCTTGATTAGTCTAAGGAGAGGAGGCAAAACTATTTATTCTTTGATAAATTGATATTACTTTTGGATTTGATCGTGTTTAAATTTTTTCATCTATGTTTTGGATCACACTCCGTGATCCATCATCAGGATGCAAATGAGTGCCAAGAGATGTTGAATATTCTACATCTCTTGGCACTCATTTGCATGTTGATGATGGATCACAAAGTGTGATCCAAAATGTTGATGAAAAAAATTAAACACGATCAAATTCAAAAGTAATATATCAATTTATACTATGGATTGTGGAAATCTGATATCTTTTTGACGCAAGGAGGGTAAGGAGAACCAGGCCAAAGGCACTCCTAGCTATCCAATCCAACTTGCAGAATAACTTGGAAGCAACAACACATGAAGGGAGAGAAAGAAAGAAGAATATTCTTATTTTTATTTCCTCAAACATCATACATGCTGGGCTATAAGGCCTTTCCGGTTACAACCATATACATTCAGATTGTTACAGAATAATGTTCATACATGCGAAGTCACATACCTGCAATCCCAAATTTTCTAACTCTTTTCTACCTAAGAACTAGCACAAAACTAAGAACAAAAACTAAATATATACAAGAGACCACAAAAGAGGTTGACACCAAAGATCCTAAAGATCCAACATAGGAAACAACAAAGACCCAGATTTAGGTCCACACACATCCCAATGAGAGACCCCAACATTAATTACGCTACAGAAATTAAATGCATACGTCAGCCAAAAGATCCAACATCTGAAAACCAACTCGGTGAGAAAGACTACTGAGCACAGAGACCAGTGGGTGAAAACCACCAAGCAGCCAAGAACAACCACCGAGACCCCGTCGATGAAGCCAACCGAAACATAAGTAACCAAGCCCGAGCGGTGAAACAACAAGATTTCAACCAACCAAGCAAAGAAGTTACTAAGCACTTTACCGAGCAGTCTCCAACAAGCTACCAAACCAAAAAAAACATATTTTTGGTTGATACAGGATTGCCTAGAACCCAAGATGCTCTTGCATTAGACACCTAGGGTTAAAAGAAATGATTCTCCGAACCATGAATCAAGTACAACCTGAATTGAATCCAACTCAAATTGAGAAATCCAAGATGAGCCCTCAATTAGTTTGTTCTTCCATTTTACCAGATATTCCATGTAATCCCTTCCTCTTGTACTTTTGCCAACTCTCTGTTTCAAAATTTGCTCAACTTCCTCTATCTGTTTCTTAGAATAATCACTCAGTACTGTCACTTCTTCATCAGATTCACAATACTCATACAAATCTGAAATATTGAATATAGGTGATATATCCATGTCATCAAGTAATTCTACTTCATAAGAATTTCCACTATCAAATCTTCTCAATATTTTGCATGGACCAAATTTCTTCATCTTCAATTTACCATATGTTCCAATAGGAAATATGCCTTTCTTCAAATGAACCATAATTGCATTACCAACTTCAAAATTTTTATGTCTCCTTGATCTATCTGCACTATCGTTGTATTTCTGACTACTTTGCTCCAACTTATGTTTCACTTCCTCATGCAATGTCCTCATAAACTCAACAAATTTTTCACCTTCATCACTTCTCTTTTCTTCTTTAGCAATATCTCTCAAGTCTGATATACCTCTCGATTGTGTGCCATGAACAATCTCAAAAGGTGTTTTTCCAGTACTTCTATTCACTCAACTATTATATGCAATCTCTGCTTGTGCCAATATCAAATCCCAATTATTCAGTGTGCCTCCAACTAAGCATCTCAACAAGTTACCCAAACTTTGGTTTACAACCTCTGTTTGTCCATTAGTTTGTGGATGAAATGTAGAACTATACTTCAACTCAGCGTCCAACTTCTTCCAAAGTGTTTTCCAAAAAAAACCTAACAAACTTACTGTCTCAGTTAGAGATGATACTCTTCAGTAATCCATGTAATCTGACAATCTCCTTAAAGAAAATATCTGTTATATGAACTGCATCTGATGTTTTTCTACATGGTATGGAATTTTTCATCTTAGAAAATATATCCACAACAACAAATATGGAATCATTACCTCTTACTGTCCTTGGCAAGCCAGGAACAAAATCCATACTGATATCAGTCCAAGGTTTCTCAGGAACAAAAATCTATGTATACAATCCAGCATTTTGACTTACACCTTTTGCAACTTGACAAACTCCACAACTTTTCACAAATTTCTGAACATCCTTATACAACCGAGGCTAAAAATACCTTTCCTTAAGTAAACTTAATGTCTTATCAATTCCAAAATGTCCAGTCAAACCACTACTATGTTTTTCCTTTATCATATTAGTTCTCTTTGATCCTCTCGGTATACACAACTAAATACCTTTGAACAACATATCTCCTTGAATGAAATAGTCTTCATACTCATTCAGTTGATTTGGAATAGGTGCTCTGCACATTCTCCATTGCTTATAAAAATCAGGGTCATCTTCATACAAATGCTTCATATCATCAAAACCAAGAACCTCAATTCTCATTTCAGCCAACAAAGATCTTCTTCTACTTAATGCATCAACAACTCGGTGAGAAACTCCACTCATATGCTTTATCACAAATGTGAAACTCTGCAAATACTCTACCCAACACTACAACATTTGGGACCATTTTTCGACGTCTATGTGTCACTTTTCCAACACCGTCCCATCGGCCTAGCGACAGAGACCAGTGTTGCAGTTTTGGTGTTGGAAACAGTGACGACTGTATTGTCTGTCGTTATTGCGATGGTACTAATCGTTGCAATACGAGCTGGCTATGATGGTTACCATGCTGTCGTTACATATTTTTGCTATCGCTATTACGACAGGTAGGCGTCGCATTTTTAGCTGTCGCTATTACGACACGTAGGCGTCGCATCTTAGCTGTCGCTTTTTTAGACGTGCGACGAATTTGCTATACATGCGACGTCAAGCCATCGATAATTTTCGACGGCTCGACGTCACATGTATAGAAAATTCATCGCACGCCTAAAGAAAGCGACGTCTAGGTGTCGCAAAACGAGCCGACTATAATATTTATCATGTTGTCGATACATTTTATCTGTCGCTATTACGACACCTAGGCGTCGCAATTATGACAGACGTGCGGCGAATTTGCTATACATACGACATCGAGCCGTCGGTAATTTCCGACAGTTCAACGTCGCATATATATTTTTAGTGTCGCTTTAGATTTTTTAAGAGTTTAGTGTCCCAGTGTCGCTATTTTCAGTAATTGTGGTTTTACTTATTTTGGAACCATGATTTCATGTGCTTTATTGGGATAATTTCATTAGCGGTTGGCCAAATAAATGTGAAACAATTGGTATTACCAAATTAGTTCATCCAAAAACTAGAAGACTGTGACTTTCTGATAAGTACAAGTAGGATTCGTGAAAATACATCAAGTGCCTAAAGTGAAATAATTAAATAAAATTTAGAAATAAGCATACCATTCATGGTTAGTGATTCAAAGCTTCTTTTCCTCCCAGTTTCCAACCCCTGAGACATATCTAGAAAAGAATACAACATCTTTGTAAAATAATACATAACAACACAAGGGTATTTGCAAAAGTAACCCAAAAAAGAGAGAAAATAATGAGATCAACATCCATACATTTTTGTATAAGAAATATAGAACAAATTTTCTTACATTTAGTGAATTACCTTCCTCACTACCTTCACTTGAACCTTCATTGCCACAGTCCCCACTGAAACTGACAGTTCTATTTAGATCACTAACATATAAGTTATAAACATAAGAAGGTAAGAAAATGGGAGTTGCCTAGAACATAAATTGATTTATCTAAGAAGCATCCTAGACCTTCCCACTGATAATTAAAGTTTAATAAGTTTATCAAATTTAGCAGCCTTGAATATCTACCTTTGTGAGAAGGCACCATTTGCAGTAGCAGGTGCTGCTTTTCCACCCTCTCCTTTACTTGTAACTATTTCGAGCTTTCCCAAACTTCCTTTTACCCTCT
>MU225537.1:4212625-4224378 GCA_018584345.1 Thuja plicata
GATTTTTCCAATAGTTCATTTGTGAGAAAACTCAGACCCTTCCCAAACAGCCTCTTCCATGAGGGTTTCAAACTGTTTTTACCAAAACATTCATATCTTTCAAAATACTTAACAAAATCAATCCAAACTAGAAGGAAATGAAATATTATTCATTTTACTAACTTTACATGCCAATAATACATTGTTCCCAGGCTGTACAAGCCCGTACAAATCCTGGGAACAACACTGTTATTCTCAAAAACCAATCAAAACACAAATAAATGAATGCCAAATCTTACCAAAATGACTTTCTTCCTTGAAATAACTTTTCCAACTATGTTTGGATCATACAATCAAGGCTTAATATAGTTTCTTGTTCCTTCAACCACTCATAACCAACTTTTAACCTCTTTTGCAACTTTGCTTGACAACATTTTGTTGTCAAGTTGACAACTTTTACACTTTTTCACAAATGACTTCATGGCTTTATAAAAACCATTCAAACACATCAAATGACTCCTCAAATGACTAAATACATCTATTTTAGCCTTTTCTTGGCTCTTTTACATCATTTTGAACTTTTGACAACTAGGCCTCAAATGACAACTAAATGACACTTTCACATTTTTATTTGCCCTTAGGCATTACAATTGATTCTATTACATAGAATATAAAATCCAAACATATGGATTAACATATTACATTTAGAATATCCCTCGAGATCTCCTGCCATGTTGTGATGTCTACGTGCTCCTGCACCACTCAACTTTTGAAATCTTTGATTCATTTGATCATTGCAATATTTTTTCAAAATTTGCAAAAATTGTTAAATACATTTAATGAAAACTTGCAATGAAGGATAATTTTCTTCTTTGCATCGTGGGGCCAAACCAAGATCAAAATAACATTTGAGTGAGCTAGTAAATGCTAGGAAAGGACATTTTTCGCAAGCCAAATATCTCAATCATTACATGTGCTACATTATGACATTGTTTTCTCTAGAGATCCCTAAGTGTAAATTTTCCAAATTTGATGGGCTATTGTTTGGAATCTGTGGCAGGTTTCAAATATTTCATCTAAACCTACAAGTGCATGTAGGATTCTTCCACAATATCCTCTCTTATTATTATAAATATATAGTCCATTTGGTCATAGTGACAAGTTTTCAAAATTTGCAACAATTGTCAAATGCATTCAACAAAAAGTTGTAGCCAAGTATAATTTGTGTTTTGTGTGTTGTGAGATCAAATGAGAACACAACCACATTTGAGTGGGTTGATGAATTATAGGTAAGGTATTTCACTTATGTTGTCTTGATTGTTCTAAGCTACACTCTATAAGAGTCATATGTGTAGACAACTAAAAAACTTTGGCAGGTTGTTTCTCAAAAGTCACTATACTACAAATATTCTATCTAACATACATGTGCTCGTATGTTCCCTCCATAGTCAGATCTTTTAATTTTTAAAATTTCCATTGTATTTGGTCATAGAAATAATCTCTTAAATGTTCCAAACAGTGTCAAATGCATTCAATAAAAATTTACATGTTAACATATTTTTTGTTACAAGCATCATGTAACAAAATTGATAGTGCCAAACTGTCTAGGTGGGCTAATGAAAACTAGTTAAGCTCATATTTTTCACTTCAACTATCTTGATCATTCTAGGGCACATTATACCAATGTTTTATCTTACGATCTCTAAGTGCAAAAAAATTCTGAACATTTGAAGGGATATATCTTGGAATATTTAGCACCTATGAACATTTAGTATTGACTTATAGGTACACATGTGGTCCTTATATATTAAAATACTTTAGTTTTTGAAATCTTCAATATGTTTGTCCATGATGATAATTTTTCAAAAGTTGCAAAAAGTGTCAAATGCATTCAACAAAAAGCTCCAAGACAACATTTTTTTGTGCATCATGGGCTTGAACTAATAGAACCATCATATTTGAGTGGTTTTGTCAACACTAAAAAATATCTTGTTTTGCACTCAATTTGTCTCAACTGTTCTAGACTACACTATGCCAAAAAAATTTCTTAATAGCCCTAAGTGAAAAAAACTACCAAACTTTGATAGATTATTTGTGGCACATAGAAATGGTCTTTCTTAACCTAGAGGTGCATATAGGGTCCCTCCATAATAAACTCTCTCAATTTTTTAGATATATGTTTCAAGAAGATAATAAAGGCAAAGGCCTCTCTTCTTGGTGGAAATTTGTACCTAAAGGGTTTCTCCACATAAATCCTATGTGGTAAGATTCTTTTCTTGTGTTCTTGATTTATAATTCATTATTGTTGTTATCTTATGATGACTTAATATTCATTTTTATGATGTTTTATGTTAATCTAAGATAAGGTTAGTAAGCATGTTGAATTGGTATTTTTTTCATAATAAACAAGATGACTATCTCCATAGTTTTTCTCATTAAGACAACTTAATCTTCAGATTTGTATACAGTCACAATTTTTTGTTGTGTATAATGTAAGCTTTAAATATCATCAATGTTTTTATTGGATTAGAGATTTTCAACAATTTCAAGAAATTTTCCCAACATTTGGTATCAAAGATTCAAGGGTTTCTATGGTTTACATGTGTTTACATGTGCATGTATGTGAGTTGCATGTACTTGCACAAACTTGCATGTTCTTACATATGAAGGATTCATGGTGTTTAAGTTTTGGGTATTCTTCCATTTTGATTCCTTAGCCTAGAAAACTTCTGGGAATATGTCAAAGGGAATTGTAAATTGTTGGTGGCTTGTGGATTGTAGTAGATGTTCTATGTGATAACATTTTTTGTATGTATATGAGAATATAAGCCATGAAATATAGCTTTCAATTGAATATTATCAAAGAAATTTATGGATGGGTGTTCATATTGGAGATGGTCATATGTTTTCTTCTTGCATTATAGTGATCTAGAGCTCTAGTTTGGTAACATATTACTCTCATCTTGCATGGCGGTCATGTTCCTTTTCCATGTGGTCATGTATAGTGAAAGACTATGCATGATGGTTGTATTCTTTTAGCCATATATTCGTATGTGAAAATACCTACTATTTAGACTACAATATGTAGCACTTATGTTGGGTTCATGGTTTCACCCATTAGTTACATGAAAATATTAGATTATTAGCCATTAGTTTCCCATGCATTATGGAGTTGGTTAATCTATGACCCAAATCCTCCTAGACAACTTGATTGGCGTGCAATTTTCTTGTTTCTAAAAGGTATACATTTGTAGATCAGATTTTGAATTTTATTATTTAGATGACATATTTGATATGAATGTCTAGATGGTTAAGTGGATTTTAGATTTACAAATATGATTTTTCAAGTTTACATGTTAACTAAAATCCATGGTATGTAAATTTGTGGTAAGGTTGTATTCAGGGTGTTCTGGATGAAGAGAGTTATAGGTTTTCATGGATGCATGGAAGGTTCTTATTAGCATATGATTACTCATGTGTAGGTTTCTTAGGAAAATTAGGTTTTGTTTTTATCCTAGTATTTGAGCCATGAAAATCCACAAGTTATACCCAATTTTTGTTGGTTTTCATATTACTAATGTGGATTTTGTTCGGTAGGCATTATTATTGGTCACTTAGATTGGTATATTGGTTGTGGTGAGAAAAGTATTTTTTGGAGTACCTAATAGAGTTGTTCGTTTAAATAATAGTAGTAGATTATGGTGCATGAGAAGATTTTTTCACTTTTCACTGGATTTTTGGTAAGATATTGACCAGGATTCTATTTATAAATCAATATTACTTTCAATGAGAGCTTTATCGAAATACATTAAATGCTATATCTTCTTTGTTTCATTGTTTTTGTTCTAAGTTGTTGATGTTATAATGTAGTAATCTATGGGTAATATTTTGTTACAAGATGGATTGGATTTTACAATGGTTGATGATACCATGTGAATCTCTTGGATTTTGTTTTCATATTGTAGTGAGAGTTTTTTGTTCGATTGACAAAGGATGTGCAATTTTATATCTTCTTGGTTTGGAGAACATATTTTGGCTCTTCCCTTCTGGAGTTCTTGGTGTTGATTTATATGATCATGTTGGGATCACAAAGGATCTTCAATTAGGAGATGGTTATCATAATTATTGGAGGGTTTGATATCACAGTTTAGTGGGAGCTTGTGGCATTGATGTTGGATTCACCATTGGATGATGGATGGTCTTCTTTAGTGTTTGTTGGTGTCAAGGATTGACTCTTGGATTCTATTTCATATGCAATGAGGGTTCTTTGGATTCCTAGGTTTCAATTACATTATATGGTTATATTTAGGTCATTTGGAGATGTTGACATCTTGAAGTCATGGAGTACTCTTGGAGTCCTTGGTAAAGGTGGTGTATATGATTTTTATTTGACACGTTATCCTTGTGTTGACCAGATGTTTTCTATCATGTCATGGCTTACTCTCAATCATGTGTTAGATTTATGACAGAGTTTAGGTGATATATTATATTTATTAGAGCATATGCTCTTATTTTTATGCATATGTGACGCAAGGAGGGTAAGGAGAAAAGGGGCCCAAGGTACTCCCAACTATCCAAACCACCTTGCTGAACAACATAGAAGCAACAACACAAGAAGGGAGAGAAGAAACAATAGATACTATGCATTAACTCATCAAACTCATTATATGTAAGACTGTAAGGCCTTCCCGATTTTGGCCATATACATTTATATGTTTATAGAAAGATCTTATTACATGTGAGGTCACAGACCTGCCATCTAAATATGCTAACCCTTAATCTTCTATCCAAAACTTTTTTTTCTAAGAACAAAAACCCAAATATATACAAGAGTCCACCAAAGAGGTTGACACTCAGATCCTAAAGATCCACATAGGAAACAACAAAGACCCATATTTAGGTCCACACACATCCCAATGAGAGATCCCACATTATTTACACTACAAAAATTAAATGCAGAAGTCGACCAAAAGATCCAACTTCAAAATAAACAACTCGGTAAGGAACCGACCGAGCAACAGGAACAACTCGGTGAAGACCAACCTAGCAACAACAAAAACTCGGTAAGAAGGTAACCGAGCAATAGAAATCACCTGGTGAAAGAAATCACCGAGCAACCAACATTCACCAAGACCTGTCGGTAAAGAAAGATAGAACAAGTAACCGAGAAACAACAGTTACCGAGCAGCCTCCAACAAGTTACTGAACTAGAACAAACATATTTTTGGTTGATTAGGATTGCCAAAGAACCCAAGATGCTCCTGCATTAGACACATGGGGTTAAAAAAAATGATTCCCTGAATCATGTGTCGGGTCTAACCTAAATTGAATCTAACTTTGATTGAAAATCCAAGATGAGTCCTCAATCGGTCTATTCTTCCATTTTATCAAATACTCCATGTATTCCTTTCCTCTTGTACTTTTGCCAACTCTCTGCTTCAAAACCTGCCCAACTTCCTCTATCTATTTCTTAGGATAATCACTCAGTACTGTCACTTCTTCATCAGGTTCATGATACTCATACAAATCAAAAATATTGAATATAGGTTATAAATCCATATCATCTGGTAATTACACTTCATAAGCATTTCCACTCTCAAATCTTCTCAGTATTTTGCAAGGACAAAATTTCTTCATCTTCAATTTACCATATGTTCCAATAGGAAATCTTCCTTTCTTCAAATGAACCATAGCTGCATCACCAACTTCAAAAGTTTTATGTCTTCTCGATCTATCTGTATTATCCTTATATTTCTGATTAATTTGCTCCAACTTATGTTTCACTTCCTCATGCATTGTCTTCATGAACTCAACAAAATTTTTTGCTTCAGCACTTGTTTTATTTTCTCTAGCAATGTCTCTCAAGTCCGATATACCTCCTGGTTGTGTGCCATGAGAAATCTCAAAAGGTGTCTTTTGAGTACTTCTACTCACTAAACTACTATATGCAAACTCTTCTTGTGCTAACATCAAATCCCAATTACTCGGTGTGTCTCCAACTAAGCATCTCAACAAGTTACCCAAACTTTGGTTTACAACCTCTATTTTTTCATCAGTCTATGGATGGAATGTAGAACTATAATTCAACTTGGTGTCCAACTTCTTCCAAAGTGTCTTCCAAAAATAGCTAACAAACTTACTCTCTCAGTCAGAGATGATACTCCTCAGTAATCCATGCAATCTGACAATCTCCTTAAAGAAAAGATCTGCTATATAGACTTCATCTAATGTTTTTCTACATGGTATGAAATGTGTCATCTTAGAAAATCTGTCCCTAACAACAAATATGGAATCATTACCTCTTGCTGTCCTCGGTAAGCCAAGAACAAAATCCATGCTGATATCACTCCAATATTTCTCAAGTCTAGTAATCAGTGTATATAAACGAGTATTATGACTTACTCCTTTTTCAACTTGACAAACTCCAAAAAATTTCACAAATTTCTGAACACCCTTATACAACTGAGGCCAAAAATACCTTTCTTTAAGCAAACTCAATATTTTATCAATACTAAAATGTCTAGCCAAACCACTACAATGTTTCTCCTTTATCAAATTAGTTCTCGTTGATCATCTCAGTATGCACAACTAAATACCTTTGAAAAATATATCTTCCTAAATGAAATATTCTTCATTCTTACTTGATTGATTTGGAATAGGTGTTTTGCACACTCTTCACTGTTCAGAAAAATCAGGATCATTTTCATACAAATTCTTCTATTGGGATTAATGGGAAATATGTACTGAGAGGGGAGGGGTGAATCAGTACCTCTAAAACTTTTGTATCCCTTTTTTCAATTAACCTTTGTAATCAATTATATATCCATTCAATCTGATTTAAAATCTCTTTATGTGAGCTATATCAAATCATAAAAATAACATACATGTGAACATTTATAGAAACATTCATGAAAGAAAATTGACACATAACACAAGATATGATATCACAGAAAACTCCTGTGAGGAAGTTAAAAATTGCGGTGGGGATGGCACCCCAAAAATCTTCACTATCTACAGATTGGAAGGGGCCGGTTAAGACATACAATTTGATCACTTCTGATGATCTACCCTATTAGGAGTATCGGTGGAGACTTGTTAAAGTCTACTCTATTAAGATCTTTAGCAACACTATTGAGTGTGCACTCATGATTGGATGGTTAAATCCACCTTCCTTGAGAGGATTTTTACACTTTGCTCCACTTGTTAGAATGATAGAAAATTACAAATTGACCTGGTAAATGCAATCTCCTATTGCTGATACAGATCCAATTTAGTTTACATAAGAATATTATCACCTTAATTGTGATTGAATAATACCTCTGATTCTTGGTATGCTCTGTTCTTGGTTCTTGCTAACCAAATTCACCTTTTGTTGTTTCTGTTCTTGAAACTCTCGATCTGATCCATAGATGTGCTCGTCTGATTCATTCATGTTCTCCTCTCTCTTCACATCTTCTTCTTCTTCATAATCATGAATGATTGCATCATCTATTTATAGATGGATTGACTTCATCAAGTTTTGATAAAAACAATGTTAACTCTAAGATCAGGTTTACAAATTATACCTAGATCTCCTAGTCTATGTGTTTTAAATCAGTTAGACTGATTAAAGCACTTATATTCATGTATCTTGTCCCTAAAGAAAATGATTTAAAACAATTAAATATCCTATAAATAGAATACACTTGCTTTATTTGACGTGGAAGTTAGATCCACTTTTTGCGGGCTGCAACTGACTTTTGGTTCTATATGTCGGTCATGCTTGACTGCCATTAGGTTTTGTTCTGTCAGTTGCACTATATTTGTCTTGTCGGTTTGCACTATAACTTGCATATCAGGTTCCTTTGTCGGGTTCCACTTTATCTTTCTGCTCTATGATTTTGGTTTACACACTAACTTGTGTCATCGGTTCTCTTTGCACTTAGTCATCTTTGGTGATCTCTTAGTATCTGATCTTTGGTTTACTCAGTCCTGTCTTTCGGTGTATGCTTACCGAAAGTATAGTTTGCATAATAATGGAAATTTAATGTCATCAATATCCCTCTTTGACATTAGTATCAAAAACTCATATGTGCAAAATACTAACAAAATGTTAAGTATATACAACATAAATAATCCTTAGTCATTTAATGACTTCCCCTATGTATATGCCAGTATATCTGTACATATGATGTCTTTCCTCATACATATCATTTTCATCATTTTCTCCTTTGTACTCATACTATCATTTTCTCCATATAACTATACCATATACATATCATATTTACCATTTTCCCATCTTGAATGAATGAATGTACATATCATCATTTTCTCCCTTTTTTAATATTAAGGGCAAAGGTCTTTACCTTTAGAGCTTATAAAAAATATGGGAATGTGAAGACTTCATGTCTTCCATCATCTTATCCCATTGTTCTTTGAGGTTCTCCAGAGCCATGTGCTCAAGTGTGATCTTTGAATGCATGTCGTAGATGTTGTCTGCTACAGACATCTCAGGAGTTGCAATTAGTTGCCTCACTAAACTGATACGTTGTTGGAGCAGTGTAAGGTTTGGTAGAAGTTGAGCTTGGAGCTCAGGTACTTCTTCCCTGAAATGTGTTTCCACCTCCCACAACTCTTGCCTTAACCATTTAACCTCTATTATCTTCTCATAATGCAGTTTGACTGCATTGTCTCCATCGGTGGTTAGGCTTTGTGCCCTATTTTCTAGATCGGTATCCATCTTTGCAATGTTGTCACTATTCTCGTTAGTGAAATTTTCTATTGTGCTCAACTATTGAATTAAGGCTATAGCTTCAGATATGATTAGGTCCAATTCTGATAGCTTTACCTTATTTACGGCCACTTGTTAGCTGATGTTCTCTATGAGCTTCTGTTGGTACTTCATCTTAGCTCTCTCCTCTATTTCCTTTTCAGCATCAATGTTCTGAGTTGTAATTGCACCGGTGAGGGTAGACAATTGATCAAGTATTGGTTTTCTTTGATCAATATCAACATCGGGCACAATCTGATGTAGTATGTCCCATGTTGTCTCCAGTACCATGGAGTCCATGTACTATTTCATAAGCTTCTCTTGCAATGCCTTCGTTTGGCATATCTCTCCATATTCATGTAATGCTTCAATGTCAAGTGTAGAGGGGTCACACTTCGGTATTTCTATGATTTTGTCCAGGGTGACCACCAGCTTTTTCTTCTTTGTCTTCTTCTTCTTCTGTGACTCAGTAGAATGTAGAACCATTGCCAATTTCTTAGCCTTTTCTGTTGTGTTTGATGAAGTGACCTATTGTGCTTCTTTTTTCTGCTTCACATCAGTTTCATCTCATCGGGTGTCTGTAGACGTCTCCACATTCACCTTAACATTATCGGTAGCACTCTTGTCAGTTTCCTTAGGAGTACCATCTTTTGGTTTGTCTCGTTCATTGGTGTCCTTTGCTTCATCACTCTTGGTTTCTTCATTCTTGTCTTGAGTATCTGCATCCTTTTCCTTATCTCCTTTGGTAACCTTATCAGTGTTGGTTACATCTTGAGTATCTCCGATGTCTTGCTGACCATCGGTGTTATCCTTGTTTGCTTCTTCTCCTCCATCCTTTGGAGTATCCTGCTCAGGTGACTTGCTAGATTCTTGCATGATATTGATAGCTTGTATCAATATTGGAAGTTTGTCTGGAATGTTCACCTGTCCAGTATCAACTGTTGTGTCTTGCTCATCAATTTTTTCCTTTTCAGAAGTGACATCGTCATCCTTATTCACTTCCTCTACTAGGTCATCAGTAATGTCAATTACATTTGTATCCACAATGTTGTCATTTGTGGTGTCTTCCCATGTTTCATCTACAACATCTGCATTCTTGTTGCTTGTTGTATCATCTTCTACTTTATCTAAATCAATAGATGTGTCATCTTGAGTTTCCTTGTCAACCTCTTGTTGTTGAAGGTCTTTGTTGGGGCTATTCTCCTTAATAGGTCCGTTCATGATCTTGCACCATTTATTATGGTTGTCCTGCTCAAGCTCTATAAGATTTCCTTCAAGGAGTTTGTATGCTCTCAGCTTCGGTGAGAACTCCTTTTTGTACTTCTCCATCATTTCATCTATTTCAACCTTCTTTGATTTAGGTGGCATGAGAGAAACAAGTACTCTCTCTTATTTCTTTCTCATTCTTCAATGAAAATTTCTAACGAGAGTATAATCTAACCAAGAGTTCCCTTGGTACATAACTGCCTTCAAATTGTATTGGTACATATTTGAAGTTGTACATTTTAGCTATCACGGCCTCCTCAATTTTATTATGATCTTCTTGATTTTTTTCAGCCATCTTCTAATGTTTGGATCTGTAATAGATCTAGAATTTGCAATATATACACAAATGTCATCAATAGAGTTAGGTTCTTTTACCTTGACACTTTTTTCTTAAATAGCTTCATCCTGCTCAGTGTTCTCTATATCCTCTCGGGTTTTGATGAATTTTCTTCCTTTCTTGTTTTGTCCTCTCTTCGGTGCGGGAGCTTTCCTCTTGTAAGTCCCGACCTTTCCTTTCTTTAGAGATAAAGGAGTAGATTCTTTTGATTTTTGGCTTCTATTCTTAGAAGCAGTTGTTGTCCTTGGCCTTTTTGTTGGTGGTGGAGGTGGTGAATCTGACTTTGTTTCCTCGGAGTCATCCTTTCCTTCATCTTTACCAACAGATAATTGTTCTTTGATATCTTCCTCCTTTTCAACTTCTTCTTCCTGTTCAGCTTCTTCCTTGGTTGTTGACAAAATCTTCTTTAGATTCTTCACCATTTTTTCTTTCTTCCTAAGAATCTTCTTCACAACTAGGCTAGATTTGATTTTGGTGTTGGCCTCTTCATAAGTTCAAAACTTCGGTTGCTTCTTGTCCAATGGTTCATTGATCAAGGCATCAATTGCCTTAGTAGAAAGATCAATGTTGTGATGACATTATTTTGCCATTAGTATACTCAGAGGAAAAAAAAGACAAAAAGCATTACCGGAAGACAGTAGGCATCACCGGTGAACCATAAGCAGTACCGGTGAAATGCAAGCATACCCGACAACACAAAGAATTTTTGAGAAAAAATGCTAAGTATAAATGTGACAAGCTTCACCGACGAACACAAGCATTACCGGTGAACACAAGCATTATTGGCAACACAGTTTCTAGAATCAACCCGATAGGAACATACAAGCATACCCGACGACATGTTCAAGAAGGAACACCGACGATCAAGAAAATCGACCATCCGAACCGACAGACAGATCAAGAACCCGCAAATTGTGGATCTGAGTTTTACACGTCGATTAAAGCAATGTAAATCTATTTATAGAGTTTTATTTTTGTTTTAAATCATATTAGATGGTCATGCATGCTTTATGTAAATGCTTTAAAGCATCCTAACGGATCAAAAAGCATATCTAACTACAGATCAAGATCAAGTTGTATATCTTGAATCTAGAGTTAACGTGTAAATGCATGAATCAAGAATTGAGCATAGATTAGTATAAATAGATGTTCGTACTCAATTGTGAGCACATGAATTCTTAATAATTGATAGCCATGAAGAGAATCTAAGGAGTAGAAGGCAGAATTCATGCAAAGAGCAGAAACAGAATACATCAGTTAACAAGAACACAGAGAGGCTACCGACGAGAAGATAAAGGTAATACTCAATCATGGAAGGATGATTAATAGTATTTTTGGAGCTTCATAGGATCTATTTTATCAACAATTGAAGATTTCATTTATCATCAGATCAAAGACTTATGTAGTTGCATTCTAACAAGT